>JAGFPH010023223.1:0-12073 GCA_018207615.1 Philaenus spumarius
TTTTGTTACATGCCTTCCGCATCAAAACGGTTGGAAAATGTTACAATGGTGGCAGAGCGGTGTGGATTTATTAAGGAAGGAAAGGGAGATGAAGAAATCTTAATACAATAAAAAAAAAAAAAAAAAAAAAAAAAAAAAAAAAAAAGTTTTGATATTTTAAAAATATTTCTATGTTAAGTTTAGAAAATTTTATTAAAGGTTTTTTACTGGTCACGTGAGATCGCAGAGATTGGCGATTTTTAGGAAATTTTTATTGTTTTAAACACATGGTAATTCTAAAACCATCAAAATTGGGAACTTCAGCGGGAAAATTAAGCGAAAGCAAGTAAATAGGGAAAATTGTTATATGGATAAGGAAGCGTGTAGGCCGTTTGGGACACCTCCGGGATTCGTTAAACCAACAAATGCATTAGAACATAATTTGTATATGCGCGTAGGAGCAAGAAATGCTGTCGTAACTGCATTTTATGAGTACACTAGCGACGTTACAGAAGTTCGTAGGCCAACAAACACACAAGTAGTTTCTAAAGAAACCAGTTTAGAGCCGATATACGCGGCGCCCAAACCAATGAAAAAGACTTAAATGAGTCAAGTTATTCGATTAAAGCCTTTGTGGGGCAAGGACAACGGGGTCAGGGAATATATTAATATAGACAGCGTTGATTTGTATTAATTTAGTAGGATATGTGTCATTTGATATTTACCACTTTCTTAGTTGTATTACTATTAGCCTCAACATATTTGTTATGGACACTTTATTTTAAAGGATTGTTGGAATACTAAGAGAATTTTCTAAAGAATGCTACAGTTCATTTTTGCTCTCGTTTTGTTAACCATTTTTGTAGTTGTTGCATATGTATTGTGGGTCACTTACCTAATTAGAATCTAACAGATTAAATGAGCGGGGCTAATGTTTATTATATACCCATAAGGAATGCAGACATTTTAATAGAGGGGACCACGAGTCTGCTGAGAAATTTAATACAGCGAATAGTTGAGCGTCAAGTAAACGGTCGATCGAATTATACGGACGAAGCCAACGTACGGAGAGTAAAAATTTTGAAAATCGAAATAGAATATTTAGCAGATTAAAAGAAAAACGTAAAGATTTAAATTAGTTCATTATGTCGGAACACGAGTCGGAACACGAGTCAGTACATAGTCAGCCGGGCGAAGCTGCAGCAGTCGAAATGGATCTGTTAAAAGCCAGATTAGCTGTGCTGGAGTTAAACCGGACTAAAGATTTAGGCACGGCCGCTTTTGTGAACGAGTATAGGGGCGAGGCCCAAGGTATAACCGTACAAGAATTTTTTAGGCGTATAGATCAGGCATCGTTGATGGGAGGCTGGACAGAAAGCGATAAAGTAAATATAGTTTCCTTGAAAGTAAAAGGGGCAGCAGCGCTGTTTCTTAGTAACAATCCCGACATAAACGGGGAAAATGTGACCTATAATGAGGTTAAAGCCGCATTTATCGATAGGTTCCGGAATAAGTTCTGTGATCAGTACCATTATACGAATTTACAAACCGCTAAACAGCGTAAAGACGAGAGTCCTGAATTGTTTGCCGACAGGTGTCGCAAATTGTGCGCGCTCACAATCCGTAAAAGCGAGGACGCCGTAGAACAGCGCGTGATTCACGAAGAGAGCGAGAGGAGGTTGCTCGCCGCGTTCGTCTCGGGGTTAACCGGAAATCAAGGGGTTCAATGTCGATTTAGAATGCCTAAAAGTTTAGCCGAAGCTTTGCAAATAGCCATTGCTGTATCAAATGCAGAAAATGACATGCGAGCCGCGAGTACGCAGCGAACAGTGTTTAACACGCAAGTTACGTGTTATAATTGCCAAAAGCCGGGGCATGTAAGCCGCGAATGTAGGGCGCCAAGAAGAAATGATGGGAACCTAGATAGGCGACCAAGGGAATACAACGCGAGTAATTATGGGCAAGCGAATAGTAGGGATTCTACTAGTAGACCGCCTACGAATAATCCGCGAGGATTCGCGAACAATTCCGGCCAAAGATACTCGGACGAGCCGAGAAGACAGTACGACATGTCGCAAGTAGAGTGTTATAAGTGTCATAAAAAGGGGCACTTCGCGAACAAGTGTTGGGGAGCCAGTCAGGAGCGACACCCAAACTCAAGGCGCCCAACCGCAAGCAATCCCCCTCAGGTGGGCCGTTAAGAGGGAAAACATTTAGAGATTACGTAGTTCCAAGCATTAATTGTGAATGCAAGGGAAATAACCCAGATTTAATAATTTGCGTAGAAATAGAGGGCACAGACCGTATTTTGTTAATTGATTCCGGAAGTAGTATTTCCATTTTGAAACCAGGCGTAAGTAATGTAATAATTAGTGAACCCACTGTAAACGCGTCGGGTATCACGGGCAAAGAATTAAATTTGTTAGGAAACCAGCAAGTAGGTTTTTCAATAGGTGAGACGGACTTCACATTAGAGTTTAAAGTAGCGCATTTAGAAATTAGGTACGATGGATTGTTGGGACTGGACGCCCTTAGACAATTCGGTGCGTGTATAAATCTTGCCGAGAATAAAGTAATCCTTCAAAATGAACCCCCTTTTTCCGAAAAGATCGCGGTTCGGGTAAATTTTGTGGACACAGCGCCAATGGCCGACTCCACTGTTGCACAGAGTAGCAAAAATGATGGATTGATCACCCGTCAAATATTGCAAACAACGACGTGTATACGAAAGCAAACCCAAAAGGAAGGCGAAATAAAATGCTCGGAAGATATAACGCTAAACCCGATGTCGCAGACGTTAGTCGAGGGAAATTTGTTCATAACCAACCCACAAACCGAATTAATTATGGTAGAGCCAGTAGGCCTACAGGTTCATGGCGTGCAGGTAGCGCGGTCATTATGTAAATTAGCTAGAGCTAATGAGAATTTAGTTGGGGACGCGAGTAAAGTCCAGAATGTGAAAATTGTACGATTTGAGAATTTATGTAGTAATTGTGATCGCAGGCTTTGCGATAGAGATAATTTGTGTAGTGGACACATGTTAAAGACATTTGAAGCAAATGTAGTGTCTGATAAGGAAAATAGTTTGTGTAAAAGTTGCAAGTTAAAGATGTTCAAGACGGGCATAGCGACTAATTGTAGAGAAAATAGTTTAAAACGTGATAATGGTTGGCACATGTTAAAGAAGTCTAGGGATGACTTAGTAGCCAAAAGAGAGAATAAATTTGTTTGTAAACCGTGTCAGAATCGCGAAAATGTGTCACTGCAGGGCATAGCAACTGAACGGAATTTTAGTTTCAACGATATTGGTAGAGACGGTCGTGAGTTAAATGCGTCAACGGTTGGTGTGGCGACCGGGCGAAATAGTAATGTTCGCGGAAGTAATTATGTAAGTGTTCAGAGTGAACAAAATGGTTTCAATGGTTATTCAAGTAAAAATAAAAATGTTAGTGTGTCGCAAAATGGGCGTCATATGTTTGGTAGAAATGTTAAAATGCATACGGGTTATGGTAGAGGCGTTCAGGGCGAACGTGGCAACTCTATCCAAAATAGTTATACGGGTAGAAAAATTGCGCATGGGCGATGGTATTCTGATAATTTGAGTCGAAGTACTTACGGTAGATACTGTAAAAATAAAGATTTTGTGAATAACGCGTATAAAAATATTAAACGCAGTAGTTATAAGGAAACTAAGGCAAATGATTGTGGTTTTAGAGATAACAGCGAGATATGCGATAGCGCCGAGCTACGGAATCGTAGGCCTGTTACAGTAAACAATAGAAGTTTAACGAATATACAGGGTGTATCGGAAAATAATGTTTGTGTGCCAGAAGCAAATGCAAACAAATTTAAGCATGAAGTAAAAGTACTTGTTTTAGTCGCGAATTGTAGCAATGAAAAATTAGTTTTAACAAAGAATATTAAATTAGGAGATGCAATACCGGTGACTAATGAGGAAGTTTGTGGAAATAAAATACAAACCGAGAAAGGAAATAATGGTAAAGTTAATTTATTACGAGACGTTAGGAATAATTCCGAGTTAAACCACAAACAAGAAACGTGGCAAGCGCATCCGTGTAAGGAAGCGGTAGTTAGATCTATCCGGAAATTAGGATCCGTCCCAAGACCACAAGGTCAAGATAGTGCGACAACTTTACAGAAATTAAACCATTTGACTGACAAAGAGAGGCAAATAATTTTACCTGTGTTAGAAGAATTTAGCGACTTATTTTATGACGGTACGGGTACGTTAGGATGTACGTCAAAAGTAACTCATCGTATTGATACAGGGGACGCGGCTCCCATAAGGAAAACCCCCTATAGGGTACCCTATCACCAAAAACCGATTTTGGACGAATGTATTAAAGACTTGATGGATAAAAATGTGATTCGACCTTCTCAGAGTCCTTGGGGTTCACCCATAGTAATCGTAGCTAAAAAGTCGCCAGATAACGGGCCTCAAAAATGGAGGTTCTGTGTAGATTTCAGGGCCTTAAATGCCATTACAAAAGGGAATTGTTATCCACTTCCGAACATTGCAGAAACACTCGATAGTTTAGGTAACAGTAGGTATTTTACGACCTTGGATTTAGCCTCAGGCTACCACCAAGTGGCTATGGCGCCGGAGGACATTGAAAAAACAGCGTTCGTAACTCCTTCTCACCACTGTGAATTTTTGCGTATGCCTTTTGGTCTTTCTACTGCAGCAAATACCTTCCAGGAATTAATGAACTCGATTTTGAGCGGAATCACGGGATCGGGAGCCCTGGTTTACTTAGATGATATCGTTGTGTACTCCCCTACAATAGAAACGCATGCACAGAGGCTAAGAGAGGTATTTAGTCGGCTCCGAGAAGCCAATCTGAAAATACAGCCCGAAAAATGCAAGTTTGCCGCAAGTCAAGTAAATTATTTAGGACATTTAATAACAAGAGACGGTATCAAGCCGGATCCGAGTAAAATAGTAGCCGTGAATGAATTTCCTGTACCAAAATGCGTAAGAGATATCAGGGCGTTTATAGGATTAACTTCGTATTATAGACGATTCATTGAAGGTTATGCCAAAATAGCTAAGCCATTAACTGAACTAACTAAGAAAAACGTACCTTTTGTTTGGGCCAGTGAGCAGCAAAGCGCGTTTGAAACATTAAAAGAAAGGTTATGCACGGAACCAGTTTTAGCGTATCCTGATTTTACGAAACCCTTTATTATTTCTACAGATGCTTCTAAGTACGCAATTGGCGGAATTTTGTCGCAAGAAACAGAGAGTGGGGAGCGGCCTATAGCATATTGTAGTAGAACATTAAACAAAGCTGAAATAAATTACGGCACTACGCAGTTAGAGTTGTTAAGCGTGGTATTCGCCACAAAGTATTTCAGGTGTTACGTGTATGGACGAAAATTTAAAGTAATCACGGACCACAGTGCACTAAAATGGTTGTTTAACTTAAAAGATGCAAACTCTCGTCTAATGAGATGGAGTGTAAAATTGTCCGAATTTGATATGACAATAGAACATAAGCGCGGAAAATATCACACGAACGCGGACGGTTTGTCTCGTCATGTAAGTAAGGATAGTAGTGAAAAAGATAAATTAGTAGGGAAGATTGAGATAAGTCCCATATGGACTAGAGAACACATTTTGCATGAGCAAGATAGAGATTCGTTTTGTAAAATTATTCGTGAAGATTTAGAGAATGGGGAAAATAGCGATTATTTATTAGACAAGGACGGAATATTGTATAAAGTTGAAGCAGGAAACCACCAATTAATTGTACCACGGTCTATGGTAAATCGGGTAATAGAAAACCACCATGACACACCTTTTTCTGCTCATCAGGGAGTAAAGCGAACTCAAGAAATAATTAGAAGTAGGTACTTTTGGCCTAGAATGCTCAAAGAAATAGAAGCTTTCGTTTTGAGATGCGACTCTTGTAATAAACGTAAAGTAGGGAAGCGAAATAAAGCACCCTTAGGTGAATTTGAGCCTGCCTTGGCTCCTTTCGATTTAGTTTCATGCGATATAGTAGGGCCATTACCAGTAACAGATTCAAACAATAAATATTTGCTCACCTTTGTTGATTATTTTTCTCGTTATCCAGAAGCGATAGCTATTCCAGATCAATCTGCTGAGACGATTGCTAGGTGCTTCGTTGAAAATATCATTACTAGGCACGGTACGCCTAAGAAGTTACTAACTGACAAAGGAGCGAATTTTGTGTCTAAGCTATTTAAGGAAACTTGTTCTTTGTTGCGCATAAACAAATTAAACACAACTGCTTTTAACCCTCGTTGCAATGGTCTAGTTGAACGATGGCACCGCACCCTAGCGGATATGTTGTCACACTATGTAAACAAAAACGCGCGAAATTGGGATCTTTTTGTACCTTATGTTTTGTCAGCTTATCGAAGCGTCAAAAATCCGAGTACGGGATATTCTCCATTCTTTCTCTTACATGGAAGAGAACCTCGTTTACCTTTCGATGCAAGCATAGAACCTAACTTAGATATACAGAACCCTGTATTTCATTTACATGAAAAGATGCGCGAAGCATATTCTGTAGCCGCCGAAGTAACGCGAAAATGTAGAGAGCGGAACAAGTCATATTATGACAGAAATAGTAAGGCGATTAGTTATAACAAAGGCGACCTAGTCTATGTTTTTAACCCGCAGATTAAACAGAAAGCCGGTTCTAAGTTTTCAAAACCTTATGTTGGACCTTACACAATAGAGTCGAAGGTTAATGACCTTGTTTATGAAGTCAGATATAATAAAGATAAAGTTGACAGGATTAATATCAACAGACTAAAACCCTGTCGGGCAAGCGTGCCAAAGGAAAATATGCGTCCTAGAACGAAACCAGTTCCACGAAACGTGCGTAATAGTGACTCAGAGTCGGACGACTCTATAGATAGTTCGGGAGATGAGGAAACGCAGTGTGAAACCACTTATGTACCGAGACCAATGTCTTACCGCGAACCACAACAAGTGGCTGATTTAGAATTGACAGAAATCGATTTATCAATGAATGATACTGTGTTTTCGCCGGAAGTGCACGACGCAGGCGATGAAACGTTTACCGTTAGTAATTACGTAGAACGAAGAATTGCGGACGAAAATAATGTTGCAGAGGGGCAGGAGCCTTCTGGACCTGCGTATCATACGCGATCCAGGTCAAGAGTTAGCCAACCTGATGAAGGTTGATTAATTAAATAAGTTATTATTTAAATAAGAGTAATGGGACCTAGAGGTTTTCTTTTGGTCACGCCTAGCGTGCCATACAATTTTATATACCTCGATAATGGTGGTGAAAAGAGCGTAAATAGAGTTTTGCGTAAGTGTATTGTGTTTTACGATTAAACAAAATACTTATAGAGAAACAGAGCAGTTACGTAGGTAATGCAATGTTATGTGGAGAGCTGTTGAAAGAGACAGTGAGCACATTTTGTGCTGGGAAACTAAGCACACATGTGAATCTTATAAAGAGAAATAAAGAATACTCAATGGTAATTAGTAACTACCGGTTGTAGGCGTTTAATACTGGCCGATTATAACCCCCAGATTAAATGCTGATTTCAGGTTTAAAGTCCTTATAAAACTTTGTTAGTTTTAGTTCGTATTGGGCTATTGTACGCCACGAGAAGTTACAACGACGTGTTGGGTCGCGTCAAAAACTAGTCATAAAATAACGTTAAAATAGTACACATATTTTTTTTTTGTTCATTAACAAACAAAACTCACACTCAGAATTAGGGAATAACATTCGATAACCGTGTTACAGATGTCCTGGGAAGCGCGATGTTAATTGAAAGTCTAAAGAGTGAAGATTCCAGAGGATGCTTCCACGAGAATTGCACTATTGATCAAGGAATGGTATTTTTGAAAACCGATGATTTACTGTTAACGGGCGATAAGTGGCGTGTTGTTATTTCCATTGAACTCCAACAGTATGATAAGATTTTTGTCTATTTAAACAATATGTTCAGAACAATCGAGCCTTTAAGAAATATTCATAGCGCAGAGGGTTTAATACCTTGGGTTGAAATAGACCGACTAATAAATATAACTGCGAAACGTAAACAAGAAACAGAAGACTTTAAGTTATTGTTAAAACCCGAATTAGAAGCAGACAGTAAAATAGATAAAACTAGACGGAAGCGGGGTCTGATAAACGCCGCTGGAATAGCATTCAAATACTTATTCGGTACCGCAACAGAAAATGATTTACTTGAATTAAATAATAAGGCGGAAGAATTTTCAAAACGGGAAGACAAATTTATACACCTTAGTAAACAACAAGTGTCATTCATGAAATTGGAACATGAACAGATACGGGGAAATTCACACGCGATTGCTACACTAGGGTCATATCTACAAAATTTAGTTAATACCACAATAGTTTGGTACAATAAAACATTAACCGATTTTGAACAAGTAAACAGACGAATTTGGCAAAATGCGAAAGTAAGTTCAATAGTTAGAGAGATAGAGCAGACATTAACGCAAGTTCAAAGTGAATTAATTCAATTGCAACAAGCCATAGATATAACCTCAAATGGGAAATTGAGTTCTAACCTTATTAAGCCGAATAAGCTTAGAGAAATTTTAACTTATGTAACACAACAACTTGGAAGTCATTTAACGTTAATGACCAGTACAGAACCTGATCAAATGTATGTTTATTATAGTTTATGTAAAGTGCATGCTGTTGCAACTGGAAATCATATTAGATTATTTGTAGACATTCCATTAAAAAGTACAGACAGACATTATGAATTATATACAGCAAAGCAACTGCCATATTTTAATTCCGTATTGAATCAGTTCATAACTTATGAGATGGAATTTAATTTATTTTTGATATCAGTCGATAGACAATTTTTCTCAGTTTTACAGGAAGAGGACCTGAAAAGATGTACCACAGATTTATACACAATTTGTCCGGCGGATTTCACTTTATACACTAGAAGATCACCTTCTTGTTTGGCCGCACTATTCTTTAATGACCAAGGCAGCATCCAGGCGAACTGCAAGAGAGTCATCGTGTCTGAGAAGTTTGCACCAATTTTGCACAGAGCGCCGACTAACGATTATTGGGTATACAGCTTACCTAAACCGACTCCTTTAACATGGCGTTGTCGAGTCAACAGAACCTTTGAAGACGTGACCGAGAAAACCATCCAGGGAACAGGTTTTCTATTAAGAAGTAAATCTTGCTATGTATTTTCTGAATATTTTAAATTGCTACCACATACAGAAGGACAAAGTTCCGAAAAAGTCGAGCGTGGAACAATAGTTATTCCTACCGTTCCAGCTTTCATTTCTTTGAGAGAAAAAATTCTCATACAAAATCATCAGTCCATGGTTTTAGACTACCCAAGTTTAAAACCTCTAAACGAACTTATTTCACAACATATTAATACACCTAATGATCAAGTATCATTAGACGATATTTTGAAACAGTTAGACGAGCTGTCTGACAGCAAAAAGCATCACATATTATCAAACCCAGACTATTATATAAAAGCTAGTCTCGGAGCAGTCTTATGCACCCTTTTCATTTTGGCCATTTGCCAACGTAAACTCCTGTATAAAATATTACAAAGATTTTGTACATTCTGGTCGAACGAGCGTCATGCAGTACACTCGTACGAACCAACTGTCATATATAAACCTAGAAGGACCAGGCATGACATCCAGGATCCAGATTACCAGGAGATGCAGCCAGTGAAACTACCTGTCGAGAGAACCTCTCAACAACAGACCGAGACAACAGCTACATGGGACAGTCATACTGAGGGACGCAGCAGTCCTACCTTGTCGACACCTAGAGCCACGACGTCAGCATCTAACCCGTCAAAGAAAGTCGCCAGAACCCCCGTTATTAATGTGAAAAATTAATGTGAGTAAAATAAAATAAGTTATTGTGCGTATACAAAAATGTTATGTTGTTTTGCAAAGTGAAATCAAATCTTTCAAGTTAAAGATCTTTTTAAGTGCGTAAACTCTGTTTAAATAAAGAAATAGGTAAAATAGTAATGTGACGATTAAAAACTAAGCTAACGCTATGTTAGAGTGAAAAGTAAATGTGTTAAAAATGTTAGATAAAGTAGAACAATGAGTCATGACATTGGAATGAGAAACGCTGTGTCATACACGCCTTCTTATTTCAATGCACGGTAATTCCCTTCTAAAAACGTGCTCTCATGTCCCGAGGTTCCCCATATGTTAATCACGAGGCTATCACTAGTTAGACCTTTTAATCACCCCTTAGTAAGTAGTAATAGAAGTAGAGCACTAACAGATTCCTATAGAGAGTCAATTTTAATATAACTAACGCATAACCAATAAGAGTTTGATTAACCCTGTAAAATGTAAGTAGATTTAAGAATTTAAAAGAGTCATAAATATGTCAAAATAGTAAATAAATAATGTATGCAAATATTGATTTGAAGTTTCAAATGAGTTCGGGATTAAACACGCATTGTCAGTACGAATTTTAGTTGAGAATAAACATAAGTGAATATGTTCTGTTTTTGTTTTGTAAATGGTGGGTCCATTTAAAGTTGAAATGTAAAGCCTAAGATGGTTTACATGTTCAATCGAGTTTAAAGTTATATTGCAATGTCAAGCAAATAATATTGTGGGAAGAGAAAGCTTCCATAGTAAAAGTAATGAGAGAGATAAGTGATATCTCAATTTAAAAAGATCAATTTTTAAAATATGAACGTCGGTCAGAATATAAGTATAATTCGAACTAATTTGTAAAGTACTCAAAAAGAAACCAGATAAACAATATTTGAGCTTAAGTAAAGAACTATGACTATCTTGTGAATATGTATGTTTTAGCGATATTGTGTTAGAATAGTTTCATTAATGTTAGCAAGTAAGTAACAAGGTATTGTTTCTTATTCAATAATTACACTCCGGGCAAGACACACATATGCCGTAATAATAAATAGCTATAATGTATGTATAAACAATAACGATGTAACAAGGAAATGCCTAAGTTTGGCTTCATAACTGTAAAAACATGAATCACACACGGACACGAATTTGATACGGGAACAATTATGTTTAATTAATTATTAGTAAAGAATGTCAAACGGACATCGCTTATGCAACGATAACTTAGTTTAGTGGACAATCACTAACGTTTAATAATGCTTTTTGCTATCGTTTAACAGTACAAGCAGTACTGGGTTATATGGAATTAACTTTGAATTAAATACGTGAAACATTGTTTTGATAAATAGACTAGAGAAACCGCGACATGGTAAAATGAATTAAAATAAAAACCGCAGACTTACCACAAAAATTTGATAATTACGGGCAGGGTCATCGCACCAACCACTTAATAACAAGTAATTATAAATAAATAGGAGTAAATAAAAAAAAAACCGAAATTGTACTACGTCTTAACGTATAATATTAAAGTTAAATAATAAATGGATAATTCAATGTAGAATCAACTGCAAGCTGAAGTTCATTCGAGTCGAGCTTATCAGCTATGCCTACGCATAACGTCGGAAGCAATTGAAATACGGAACTAAAAGTATCAGGCTACTATGACCGCATAGCAAGTCACACCAACTCTCCGAGTCGAGTTGTTTAGTATTTACATGAGACATCAATGAATGACTCACCGGTTAGACACGTTGAGGAACCACACACTCACCGCAAACCAATGTAAACAAACGGGACTATTATAAGGTTTTCAAATAAAACACTACACTTTAATGAATGAACAATGTATTTTGATTTGAATAAAGAATTTTTGTAAAACTTAATATAATTAGCTACATGTGTCATAAATGATATAATGCTGTGTAAGCAGGTTAACAACCTTGCATGTTTGTTCCATGTTCAATCGATGTATATACCAGGACTTGATTGGAAATATCAGATGTGGGTGCCAAAGCTTGAACAAGGCACAATCAAACTTATCTTAAAAATTACCTGTATTTGTCATACTGTGTAGCATTGGAATTGTAACAACAAACTGTAATGTATTGTTTTGTATTGTATTGTGTTATGAATTAACTTCGCTATGTTATATATAACTGTAATTTTGTTTTGGTAATGTGAAATTAT
>JAGFPH010023225.1:0-12071 GCA_018207615.1 Philaenus spumarius
CTCGGACAAAAATTCTGTCTCTATCATAGATGAATCACACAGGCTTCCAACATAATCTATCAAGTTTATTTCTTACGATGTCTGAAATAATCTTTCAATATTTATTCATCACTGTCTAAAAACTTAGTGGACCATAGCTTCAAACCCTCCAATACCTTTTAAATGTTTTTTTTATATTTTGACACATCATGAAACATAATTTAAATATTTAAACAAAACTGAAATTAAACATGAAGTTAATATTATGTTTGATTTATTCTGAATTATTAATTCATGTCTGCATTTCCCTTTGAATTTCTATGTTCATTAATATTATGAAATAACTAAATCTTTTAAATTAGGCTAATGTCCAAAATTTACCTTATGACCCTTTTTACGTTATACTACTATTTTGATGTTTAAAAACCCTGAAACTCACATGTATTACAAAGACCCCCTCTGATTATGGTTCAAATTGCAAAATTTTAATCATAATCAACCAAAAAAGAAATATATGTGAGTTGAAGCACCATAGAAATTCATAGTCACCTCACAAAAATACCACATCTGCAATTGAATTTACAAAAACATTTAAATTACTCATCTCACACAACCATACATACGTACCATAACAACATTCTAAACTTATTTGCCATTACAAATCAAAATACATTATTCATAGATATATACAATACAAAATTTTACAGAGTCCAAATTTCACCTGAAAAGAAAATTTTTTATATACAATATGCAACATCTTATCAATGTATTGTAAGTCGAGACAATCCAAGTTCACAATCATAATTATCATCATCATAAATCTTCATCATAGCTTTCACCTTTAAAAACAATAAAATCAACATTTCATTATTGCATCATAAGTTTGCTTTACATTCATAAATTATTTTTATGAAATACAACAATTGTATCCGCTCTGAGATAACAATTTAAATCCATTACATTACTTCTTCCACATTAAAACTTCCAAATTCAAATTCAAACTGAATCAACTCATTAATTTGCTTTACATTCATAACTCATTTATGAAATACAACAATTGTATCCGCACTGAGATAACAATTTACATCAATTACTTTACTTTTATGAACTCATAAACCACTTCAACTTTACTTTACATTACATTACTTCACTTTACTTTGCATAAACTTTCTTTACTTTGCAAAAATTTACTTTATTATGCAAAAATTTACTTTACTTTGCAAGAATTTACTTTATTTTACATAACTTTACTTTACCTTCTTTCTTCGACTCTTATCAATTATTATACACATTTACAACATATGTCATCAAAAATAGTCATTATTAAAATATATCTTAAATCTAACATGTCATTCATACATCATTCATTCTATTGTATAACTTGCCAACTTTTTTTTTTTTTTTTTATTTTATAACCCCCTCAAAAACTCGGTTACTCTATTTTAAAAATATTAAATCATTCCAATGAAACAAAAAATTATTAACTATGAAATTTATCTTCTCTTTCTTGAATGTGTAAGATGTTGGAAGATATGGGATGAGATAAGACCCTTTAAAAGATCAGAAAGGAAAGACGGATATGAAAAGCATGTGTGCGGGAGTAGACAACCCTTCTCCTGTCAATGGATCATGGAGAGGGAAAAAGATGGAGAGATAAGGAAATATGCAAACTTCTTGCATATTTTTAATCCGAAATATCCCAGTGAGATGTGCAAGAAAATAGAAAGGATTAAGAAAGAGAGGACGCAACGAAGACTAAGCGAGATTGATCAATTTTGGTAGACGTGTACAACAAAGAGAGACATTCTGTACCTCTAAAAACACCTACACTATTGATCAACCTCTCAATAAGAAGGTTTTCACGGTTGACCCACAACCTATGAAATTTAAGCAAGATTGACCAATAACAGTCTACCTGTACTATCGATCAACCTTTCAATAAGAAGGTTTTCACGGTTTACCCACAACCTATGAAATTTAAGCAAGATAAACTATAAACTAAGAACAACTTTGTGTATGTACACTACTAAACCTAACAATCATATGGATTGTGCACATGATGCGACACGTCATCTGGTCAACATCGAAATTCAGAAGGTTTTTTAAGGACCCAACAACCTGAAATCACTAGTGTACACCTTGTTAGGATGCATACCAGCTACTTGACCGTTTTTTAGGGACGTCTTACCCTTAAATCACCAGATGCGACTCAATGTTGCTATCTCTAATGACCTACAACAATGACGTACTAAGCCACACCTGGCTACACCCATATTTCAATATTCTTAACAAATCAAGTTATCATAACTATCATTTCACAATATTCACATTTATATATCATAATTATATAGTACTTATTTCATAATGTATTAACCTACTAACATTGCCATTAATTAAAGTCTAACACCTAATAATGAATTACGTCGGCGTAGAAGTTTGGTTTGTAATGTAGTACTTCCGTAACTCTACCACATTATATCTTTCAAAACTTATTTATTATTAGTTGAGTTTCATTCACTATACTCTACTTTTGACTACCCTTCTGGCATCCTTCTATTTTGTTCTCTTCTAGTAACTGGCAGGACACTTATGCTGTTTACGGGGATGACTCGTCTTCGGAAATGTGCCAGTTGATATCTATGCCTACTCAGTTCAACATAGACCCAACACACCCCCTCCAACTCCTCAACCCCCTCAAGCATTGCCTATCATCCTTTGGTGTTTTGCCTTTCTATTGTTTAAATGAAACCCTTTCATCTCAAATCTATTATTATTATTATTAAATCTTTAAAAGCTTACATTTATTTTAACTTCAAACCAACTTGCAAATTATAAAATATCAATTATATTTTCAAAATATTTAGTCTATATACCTGAACTAATCCTCTTTAAATTATTAAACTTGCTTCATTCCTTTTTAATTTCTTAATATTTGTATTATAAGGCAACTTTAACTTATTTAAGCCTAGCCTATATATCTCAAAATTTTTCATTAACTCATTTTGAAATTAACTAACCAATAACTATTTAAATTAAAAACTTTCCTTAATCAATTTTCTTCCTTAAATAACATTTTCCTAACCTCTTATAACTGTATTTGTCTTTAAACACCAACTTTAGATAGAGTCTTTGTCGATTGTATTTGTCTTCATCTTAACTAACATTTCTTCAAATATCCATTTCATTTCAGCAATCTTTTGTCTAACTTTAAATTAATCCTAACTTCTCAACTAACACATGACGATTCACCTCTTAAAAAAACTCATAAAAACATAATCATAGGAGATTTTCCTATGCGACGATCATTCTTCAAAAAACACTTAGATAATACCTTCAACTTTCTTATTTCGACGACGACGATATGCACTTTGGCAACTTAAAACCTTCAACTCCACAAAAAACAACAATTCTTCCACTTAATAAACATAACTCAAACTTCCTCCAACTGACGAACATAATAACAACTTCATAAACATAACCTCCAATTAATCTTTCTTTAGACCTATATTGCTTCCATTTAACTTTCTTTGATTACATGACGTGACATAAGACTCTTTTTTAATTCAACTGTCTCTTAAGACTCATAATTATCCTCTCTCGGACGAAAATCTTTTATTTTATTGTATAAAAACCTTAACCTTCTTTCAACTTGTTATTTAACTTAAAAACTCATTAATCTTCCTTAAAAAATCATATTCATTTCTTTAACCAAATTTTATTAATTTAAAATTGCCTTAATTATCATTTATTATTATTCAAAAACAAATTATTTATTTAAATTCAAATTAGTACTTTATAGAATTAAACTTCCTTATTATTTCATTATTTATTACCAAAATATCAAACAATTTATCCTTAACTATTTGTCCAAACTTTACATTACACCACCTCCGTGCGTAGTCTATCTATTACGCAATCTACTTAAGTTGACCCTCCGGTATGTTTACATGACACTTTCTGATACATAATCTTTCTTTCTCCTCCTACTCGGCAACTGCAATACATGTAGGGCTAACCTACGTCTACTTCCATCAGGAACTTTTTTGCCTACGGTTAGTTTCCTATAGCCTAACCTATACTCCCACTTTGACTTTTTCTGATCATTATTTTCCTTCATTTTAACAAAAATTTTTACTACATAACTCTCCATACTGTCTTCACTTTTGTATAAGCTAAGCAATGCTTCTAAGTTGACTTGAAAATTGATTTTAGGCCTATTAATATTTTGAAATTTATTGTATCTAACCTTTACATTTTCACACCCTATTTTGTCAATATTTCTTTCTAACACAACCTTCATTTCTTTACTGTTAAATTCAACATTACCTACATCATTAGCGCAATCCGTAACACTTTGGTCACCCTCAAATTCAAAAATATTCGTAAATACCTTATTACTATTTATTTCTTCCCTAACCTCTACTAACACATTATCATTACTAGGCCTATCATCTAATTCTACTTCCCTTGAAACATTATTATCAATATTATTAATATTAACATATGAAACCTCTAACGGCTCATCAAATTTTGCTACTTCTTCCTTTATTTCCTGTCTAAATTCACTGAACTTATCCTCAAATTTCTGATTTAATTTATCAAAATCTTTTTTAGAATTATCAAATTTATTATTGACCTCTAATCTGAATTCATCAGACTTCTCACTTAACTTTTCAAAATTAGTGTCTGAATCTTGTTTAGAGTTATCAAATTTATTATTTAATTTTTCAAACTCTTGTCTAAATTGTTTCAAAAATTCAATTACACCAACATCATTGTTTCCTGATGCATTGTTAACCTCCACTTTATTTTCCATATCTGTATTTGAAATAACCTCTTCCTTTATTTTGTTTGCCTCATCTGAGACTGTCTCATTTAGTGAATGATTTAATACAGAAATTCCAGAATCATCTAGTTCTGCCATCGTATAGTTATTAATTAACCCTTTATAAATTTTATTTATTAACCTTAAAAACTTTTAAAACTTTTTCAAAATCTTGAAATACAGCCAACCACTATGCTTCCATTAAAGTCATCCTTCCCAGTGTTTTCGTTTATGGTAAAGAAGTTCGGGCGCCATTTTGTAACGTGCTGCCACCTTGCAAGCCGTTTACAAACAATTTATTAATAGAAAACAAAAAAAATGAAAAATAAAAATTTAATTTTGACAAAAATATTTCTAAGTTATTTTTAAAATAAAAAAATACCTTTACTGTGTAACAATTATTTATTATTTCCTATCTTCAATCCATTTACTTATTTATTTAATTAAATTATCATTTTAAAATATTACAACACCTTAATCCCAATGAAAACATACAAACATAACCCCAAAATTGAAGTTAGGTTATGTTTTGATCACATCTGTTACTCAACAGTTGATCATTGAAATATCTGTTACACATAAAACTGTCTTATCTATGACTACAGTTCTCTGGTTAAAAATGGACTCGTCCAGAACCATGGCCGCCATGTTGATCACATGGCAACTTTGGCTCCAAACCGCCTCGTTCACCAAAGACTGCCGCCATTTTGTATCACACACAAAGAGAAACTAAAAACTGAATTTATGATTTAAACAAGGTTCGTTACCATAAAGTACTTCTGGAAAGGATAAAAACTCAAATTAAAAAGTCATAGTGGTTGGCATTAATACTTTACTGTATCATTTTAAATTTTAAAAACACACACATTAATAATTAAATCAAATTGGCAATGCATCATCTCAACTATCGCAATCAGACACTCAAACACACAAATTTATTACTCATAATTTCACCTTAAACATACAACAACTTATATTGATAAAATATTCAAATGCAGACTTGGTTAAATTAATTTACTACTTACGATTCTTTGCTTTATAGTGCACTTTAAAAAAAAATATGAATTTACAAAAGAAAAAAAAAAACTTACAACACATGTGAATTTAATTTAAATAGAAAACCCCATTATTCTTTAGTTCGTCGCACTTTAGCCACGTAGATTTTGATTCACTATAGCACTTGTTATAAAATCTTTTTGTATAGATGTTGAAGCCACGCCACGCGATTACGCAAACTTTCAAAGTTGATATTTTTGAGACAATTTACGAACAATTTTCACATTTTCGTTATCGTACGATATACGGCACTGTCTTTACTCCTCTTTGAACATATTTAAACGGTAGTTGTACTTTAACTACCGCAAATAAGCACTTGTTAAAACATTTCGCTGGACTAACTGCAAAACATGTCTACTCTGTACTGGATTACTGTTGCAAGTGGGAAGAAGGCTCCTTCTTCCTCGTTCTTTCTTCCGATCACGCCATGTCACGTGATACAAACCAGGAGAGACCAATGGGAAGCTATTCTCCAGGGGGCCGTAAATATGTTCCCCTACAACTACCTTTGAATGTTGCCAAAATCTCGGACAAAAATTCTGTCTCTATCATAGATGAATCACACAGGCTTCCAACATAATCTATCAAGTTTATTTCTTACGATGTCTGAAATAATCTTTCAATATTTATTCATCACTGTCTAAAAACTTAGTGGACCATAGCTTCAAACCCTCCAATACCTTTTAAATGTTTTTTTTATATTTTGACACATCATGAAACATAATTTAAATATTTAAACAAAACTGAAATTAAACATGAAGTTAATATTATGTTTGATTTATTCTGAATTATTAATTAATGTCTGCATTTCCCTTTGAATTTCTATGTTCATTAATATTATGAAATAACTAAATCTTTTAAATTAGGCTAATGCCCAAAATTTACCTTATGACCCTTTTTACGTTATACTACTATTTTGATGTTTAAAAACCCTGAAACTCACATGTATTACACACAGCTCTGTCTTTAGGGCGATCGACTATTTCCATGTACATTTTTAATTAAGTCTCGAATTTCTTCTCTCCAGCCATCTCTTTCAATGTTATATTCACTAAATTTGCTTCTTCAATCATGTCAGCTTCTTTTTCTGCGTCATCAAAGAATATTTCATTATGACTTGGTTCTCTTTGCTTTTCAATATTGTCGTAGTTCTCATATTCCTCTTGACATTCGTTGACATTTACTATCTGACTAGTGTTATAAATTGTTCGCGGTCCACCTAATCTAACCAGGCTCTGTCTTCCTGGTCCCCGATGAAAAGCTGACACTTAAGGGTTGATCCAGTCCGAGTTCTTGTTCATTTATTTACCCATCTCCTATTTCTTCCTGAACTTCAATTGTTATGAGGACACATTCAATATTACTTTCACTACCGTCAATAGTTTTATTTTATTTATTCTTATGTCTTTATTTAAAAATTGATTTTTGAGGATTCATACATTTCTAGTAACAATAACTTTTTTGTTTATTGGAATCCATACTCGTTAACCTTTAGATTCTTCAGAGTAACCTACCATGATGATACCTTATTGTGATCGATGATCAAACTTTGACTTTCCTAGTCCTTTTTCTAAAACAAACGTTCTTGCGCCAAAAACCTTCAAGTTGCTTATATAAGGGCACTTCTTTATTCCAAGCTTCAAATGGAGAATGACTACCCAAAATAGTTGTTGCACATCTGTTTCTCAAATAATTTGAAGTAGCCACTGCTTCGGCCCAAAATCCATGACGTAATGGATAATGTATTGGAAGACAACATGCCACTTCAACCAATGTTCTGTTCTTTCATTCTGCCGCTCCATTATTTTCCTGTGGCGTATGTGGAATAGTCAGATGTTGACAACTATCATTTTTCTTCAGGAAACTCATCAAATTCTTTTGTTGCAATATTCTTTTCCATTATCTAACATTTTTAATGTTACTTTACAACCAGTTTGTATTTCAACATCTCCTTATACTCTTTAAAGACTTGAAAGACATCACTTTTGTTTAGAATAAACCGAACTTCCCACTATCGAATGCTGTCATCAATATACGTGACAAAATACCTATTTCTCTCTGTTCTTGATGGTCCCCAGGCAGCAGTGTGTATTAATTCTAATTTTGTTGCACATTTTGCAGATTTCTTGGGGAACGGTAGAATAATCATTTTTCTTAAGCATACTTCGCACGTTTCTAATTTCTTTTTTCCATTTATCTTCATTCCAACAGATAATTTTCTGTGTGAAATTTCCAACAAATCTTCTTCATTTAAGTGACCGAGACGATGATGCCATAACTTCAAGCTTGTTAAATTATTGCTTGTTGTTGTATTCACTTGCTCTTTATTTTTGCAAACATACTATAGATTACCAATTCTTTGTTACACCAATTTGATCTCACCATCTTTCCCGAATACAGTTGCAAAAATTTTGTGAAACCTGACAATCCGTGAACTTCGCAACAAACAACAGATTAGTTCTCAATTCTTCTACTAACAGTGTATCATTGAATTTTACTGACCTGTTTATTTTCCCATCCATAGTAATTAATCTGACAGTTCCTTTGGCTACAACTTCAGTCTGTCCATCGCTGGCTAACAAAACATTTCCATTTGTTGATGTCATATTGAGAATGCTGCTTCATTATTACACACGTGAGATATGCAGCCACTATCCAGACACCATCCACCATTATTCGATGTTGGCTTTATATGAAGCTTTTTCAGTAATTTTCTCTGTTACTTGAAACACATCCACAACTTGAGATTCAACTTTTGATGAGTATTCTTGTCCATCGTCATTTGAATTTTGTTTGGTCAATCAGCTGCTTTATGTCTACTTTGATGGAATTTAAAACATTTATACTTGAACTAGGGGCTCTGCCCCTGGACGCTTCGCGTCCCAACCCCGCCTCGGCCTTCGGCCTCAGATGGCTGCTTCGCTTCGCTCGCAGTTGGAAAAATCGCTAAAGAATCTTGTTAACCCTGCAACTGTCCATGTAATTTTTTTCAACAAAGTTCCGTTTTTTGCGTTTTGCAAGAATTTTTTCAAAAATTCGCCAAAAATAGTAAATGAACCCCAATCCAAAAGCGTACCATAGCTTTTTTTTAGATAAAGGTTCAAAGAATTCATATATGCCAGTAAAACAATTATTCATGTAAAATTGTAAAAGTTATTAGCTCATGAAACAAAAAATGTTCAGTAACGGAAGAAAAAGTTTAAACTTTAGGCGTACATAACAAGTAGTAAACATTTTTTGTAATTTTTTCGTAAGTTTAAAAAAGTTTCGTAATTTAGTTCTAAATATAACTGTTTAAAAACATTTATCTATTTCAAATTTCTTATTTTGAAAACACCAGTTTTTATGTTCCAAATACACGATTGTTAACAAAACTGGGCCTAGTTGTAACGTAATTTACTAATATATGCTTTGCCCAAAAATGAAATATTATTATAACAAAGTGTAGAGAATAAATCAAAGAATTGAACTGTATACTTGTATATTACCATATCATAAAATTGTTTTACTGAAAATCAATTGAATTACAAAAGTTAGATGAAACAAATGAAATCTCGTGCGGACAAAGGAAATTCAAAATATGACCGTTGAAGACAATGGAAATAGCTTTGTTTTGCAATCTCAAGCGGTAGTATGAATTCTGCGCAAATATGAAATTTCAACTGCTGTTTGAATAACACCTAACCAGTCAATTTTAGTTTGCTTTATACCAAACGAAAGATTGAACTTTGGTCTATAAATAGATATAAAAAAGTCTATTGAAATAATTCGAATTATAAGAGATATCTCGAACGCAAAATGTGCTGTTTTATTGGTTGAAATCTGACCAATTGCAAGGGTCTACAAAACGCGCCACAACTTTTGAACTATTTTTCCGATTTTTGATTGGATGGAAGTTTCAGATAGGTAACAGTGTGATGAATCCTTCAGTATACAGATATAACTCAGAAAAATACCGGGCGGGTTGTATTGAGAGACATAGAAACTGGAATTAAAGGTAGTTTCGGCGCATTAAAATTCGCGCGACATTGGCTTTTAGAAAACTCAAAAACTGCAACGATGATTACGTATGTAAATATACGTTTTAGAAAAAACTTGTAAATACAAAAGTTAAAGCATAGATCATTTACTTTCCAACGGTTTCTGAATTATTGCGATTGGATGATTTTTAGTGGGTGAAATATTCAATACAATTTGAGATGTCACGCACGGCGAAGTTCAGTGTTTTATGCGTGGAAAACTGCACAATTGTGCAGTTTAACAGTTCCAGGGTTAATCTCTGGCTCGTTTGTACATAGGTGACCGAGCACAAATCAGCTGTTTTATTTGGCAGCTGACTCAAACTCATTAAACATTATCTCCATAAGATTAACATGGGAAATTTGAAGGATTGTTTGGCGGAGCTCCTTCTTAGGTTAATAGAGGCTAAAGGGATGATTGGATCTTGAATCTGACGGAAAATCTCCTCTTTGAAATTTAATTTTCTACAACTTTTGTATTTAACATTTTTTGCTATCTCTTACCGTTTTCTTACTAAATGCGCTCAAAGTGAGAAATTGAAAAAATCTTTTCCACCCAAAAGGTGCTTCCAAAATTTAGAAAATGTGAAATTCTGGCAATTTTCCCAAAAGTTTCTCGTCGAGAGCTTAAATTCAAGTATGAGGTCGAGGGGGGTACGATTACTGGAAGTGCCTAATAATTAATGTCAGTGAATCGGTGAAATCGTCTAGCTTTAAGGACTTTGGGTGGAGCCTCCCTTCTCGGATGAATAGTGGCTAAATGAATGATTGGATCTTGAATCTGACGGAAAATCTCTTCTTTGAAATTAAATTTTCTACAACTTTTGTATTTAACATTTTTTTATATCTCTTACCCCTTTCTTACTAAATGCGCTCAAATTGGGTAAATGAAGAAATTGAAAAAATCGAAAAAAAATTCCCGCCCAAAAGGTGCTTCTAAAATTAAAAAATGTTAAATTCTGGCAATTTTCCCAAAAGTTTCTCGTCGAGAGCTTTAATTCAAGTATGAGGTCGAGGGGGGTACGATTACGGGAAGTGCTTAATAATTAATGTCAGTGAATCAGTGAAACCGGGTAGCTTTAAAAACGTTGGGCGGAGCTTCCCTTCTCGGATGAATAGTGGCTAAATGGATGATTGGATCTTAAATCTGATGAAAAATCGTCGGTCTGAAATTAAATTTTCTACAATTTTTGTATTTAACAATTTTTGCTATCTCTTACCGTTTTCTTACAAAACGCGCTCAAAGTGAAAAAATGAAAAAAATATAAAAAATCTTTCCCACCCAAAAGGTGCTTGCAAAATTAAAAAATGTTAACTTCTGGCAATTTTCCCGAAAGTTTCTCGTCGAGAGCTTTAATTCAAGTATAAGGTTGAGGGGGGTCCGATTACGGGAAGTGCCTAATCATTAATGTCAATGAATCAGTGTTACCGTCTAGCTTTATATAAGTAGATGGTTGTTGTACGATTTGTTAAAGTCACTGTTGTACCCACATGAACCTTCTTGATGTGGTTTGAATTTCCTCTGATTTTGCCTAGCCCACATGGCACATAGCCTCAGAATCATCCGGAGCATGTTGTTTTTGTGCTTCAGACTTTTCAATAACTTTTTCTTGAAGTGTTACCGGCTTGGGTAATTTTCATTTTGAGACTTCATTGCACATCTGAACATTTCAAAACTTGATGGTAATGCATTAAGAAGTAATTTTGGTTGTAAGTCGTTGTGCATCTCAACTGCCTTAACTGTCAGCTTTGCTATTATATCAAAAAATTCCATCAATTGTGTACGAAAGTAATTATTTTCTGATATATTGTAAGAAGTTACACGTTTTGATAAACTTGATCTTTTTACTTTCGTTAAAGCATATTCTGATTTCAATTTATCCCTGATTTGTTTTGAAGTAGTCAAACCTTTTACTATTCGTAGTAGACTCAGATCTATTGCAATTATTAGATCAGATTTTGCTTTAGCATCTTCATCTTCCCATTTTACAACATTTTGAACTGAAGATTCATCACCTTTCCGATTGAAACTGAAATAAAAACACATCTTTCATTCAAAAACATTAAAAATTTTTCACTTAAAATTCATAAAACTTAATTTTTATGAAAAATTGTGAGATTATGATTATTAAAAAATTAGGCAGGCTCCCACCTAGCGTTCATGACACTTGCCATTACATATTTTAGGGCTC
>JAGFPH010023226.1:0-12070 GCA_018207615.1 Philaenus spumarius
TCTTTACTGCTTCCCAATACGTATTCACAAACTCACAAACAAAAATTACAGAAGATCAAGTCAGCAATATCGGAAATTTCCATAATTGAGCTGGAGTAGCCTAAAATATTCATTCTTGTAAAAACCACAGACAGGAAAAGTACATTTGGTCAGTGCAGTTTTAAAGATCAAAATCAACTGAAATTCCCATCTCAAATTTTCAAGAAGAGTATAGAAATAAGCAGTCAAGCATTTATGAGATGTAAAATATCCATTGATTTTTGATTAAATGGTAAAGAAGAACAACTATATATATTGGTGAGAACTTTCTAACTTTTAATAGACTTAAGTTACATTTCTTACTATAATAATTGTAAAAAACATACAAACGGTTAATTTACAAAAAGGTTTTAAGGAACATTATCTCAATATTTAACGACTATCATAACCTTTGTGAATAAACTTTGAACTTTGTGCTCCCTATACAATTCATTACACACAAACAGTTATACCACACTAACTAATAAGACAATAATCACTAATTATTTTCATGTTTGGTAATTAAACTTTTGTTTACAATATGTATTCCGATATTTCTTTTATTATTATGTTTGATGTAATATTAATTTGGGAAAAGTTGGCACTAACCTTCCGAGGTTAAGTTCTCTGCTTCTACCAATATGTGGAATAACTGAACTATTGAATATCATCCACTAGAATCAAAACATTCCTGATATCATTTTCTATATACTTTGTTAATTTTATATAATTTTCTATTTGTGTGACTTGTATTTTTTTTATTGTTAAATTTGAATATGAACATTGGTGAATCTCACATGTTAAGTACATCATGAACTGAATGATTGTTACTATCAGTTTTGCTGTACTAAGAAAACCATTTTTACTATTTTTTAATCAAACGAAGCACACCTATTTCTAAACTGTTGTTTGTGTCTTGAAGTTATTAATTTTCTTAAGTCCGGCAAGACAAGTATTTCCTATTTTGTTATTAAAAGAAGGAAATGATATTTAACATAAAATTAAAATACAATAAATATTAGGAAGTGTTGTTTTTTGTTTTAAAATATTGAGCACTCCAGACGTGAGGCTCTTCACAATATTAATATCTATTTATTTTGTTGTACAATAGTAAATTTAGCTTCCAAACAATAGGCTTTAAAAAAAAAATTTTTTTTAATTAAACCAGAACTACTATTGTAGTGTAGTATATCTTGGTAATTAACTAGATTTAACCGCAGGTCTGACAGTGTAAATTGCTTCAAGACTTATAGCTAAAGGAAGCTCCATACGATACCCACTTATAGGTAAGAAAATGTGCATTACTACCTAGTTTAGTAGGTTTATTTGTAATATTAAACCAAATTTAAAGCAAAACCCTGAAACCTCAGAATTAATACATGTTATGCAAACAGCTTACAAATTAGACCAGAGTTGTAAATTGTAGTGATGTGCAAATGCAAGACAAAGACACGGTATTGGTTTTGTTCTTGCACACATGGTCTTAGTGTTCCTGTGTTATACCTGAGTAAAAGTGTGTGTTGTGAACTTGCAAAGCAGTTCACTATTGTTTTGTGCATTGCGCGTAGTGGCAATGCACAAAACAATAGTTTTACACCCACACGCAATGATTTTGTGAAATAGTAGAAAAATCATGGGGTCACCTACGAATTGGTGGGACACCAAGTCCTCGATATTTTCCACTTTTCACCCAAAAGCGTACCATTGCTTTGCTCGTTTATAGGGGGCCGAACCACAAACATACAACTCAGTTAATGAGGTCCAGAGTGTAAGGAAATGTAGTGGAGTTAAAGGAGAACACCAAAAGAAAACGTTATAACGTGTGAGAACCAAATGCTATAAACCAATCATTGGCGTAGCATGTGTAGATAATTCTTCAGCACCTGCTTCCTTCGTTGTGCAATTATCCACAATAGCTTCCATGTAATTGGTAGGTAGTCACTAGAATGGTTTTGGTGAGTTTTGGGCAGTCACGAACCTCATCGTATGTGAGTCGGACCAACGCCTTTGCTAGTGTTAAGTCTTCAGCTAGCCTTCTTCCAATGTTACAGTGGTTGGAAGAAAGATGTAAGCCGTGTGTATGTTTGCTCTTGAATGAATTTCAACAATCAAAAACACCAATAAGATGCATTCTGTTGTTACAGAAACAGATAAATAGTGACAATTAATTAGTAGTTTATCTATAGTTACAATTTATCAATTTGAAATATATTTAATAATTTTAATACATATTTACATAATAATAATAATTAGTCGGGCTCGCAGCTAAACCTATGACGTGAGTTGAGCGGAAAAAACACGGCCATCGGCCTGGTAAGAGAGGCTTCCCCACCGCAAAACCCCCCTCATGGATTTGAAAAAAGTAATTTTATGTTATTCTACGTTTTGATTGATTTTGGGAGAACCAGACGAGCTATAAGGACATGTAAAACAACAAAATGTGCAGTGCATAATAATGTATTATATTTAATTTTTACTTAAAACCCCAAAAAGTTTCATTCTAGTACAAAAAATCTTTAAGAAATTTACTTCCGATAGAAAAAGGTGCTTCCGGTTGTTGGATTTTTTGGGTTAACAAACTCGTTCGAGTCACTTATAAAACCAACGTGTTAACCTAATTCAGACCAAATCAGCTGGATTTTACTGAGTGCGATCACATATATACATATTGGTATATTAACATGTTTAAAGACTCCCCAAAACATGATTGGTCCTCATTGAACAAAAAAATTATAAAACATATATATGTTTGCACTGTAATAGCATTTTACAACCGATTTGGTCCAAATTTGGTACACACGATTGTATTCTAAGTCGCTCGGACGAGTTTGTTAGCAAAAAAAAAAATCAACCGAAATCAGGTTTTTTTACAGGAAGTAATATTTTTTGTACTAGAATTAAACTTTTTTTGTGTTTTATCTAAACAATAGGAGATTATTCGGCACATTTAATTTTTTTACCCGACCTTATAACTCATCTGGTTCCCCTAAAATCACACAAAACATAAAGTCTCATAAAAGTACCCGGTTCAAATCTATGTGGGGTAGTTTACTGCGGGTGTAGCTTCTAATTCGAGACCGATGGCAGTGTTTTGTGCGGCGAGTTTGTGTGCTGCGTAGCAGTCCATAATCCGAAGCCTCAAGGTCGAGGTGCAAACTCGCAAAGCTAGTTTTGCCGCTGCACGAAGCAGCGAGTGGGCCGCGGCTGGAGGCTGAGGGACAAGTAAATTCTGCTAATATATTAAATTCTACTACTTATTTATAATATTAACAAATTAATAACCTGCTTTTATGTTATATTAAAAATATTTTACAGAACTTTGATTTTCCATTAATCGAAACTAAGCAAGATACTAAGGTTGCACCATTCTAGTTTGCTCCAATCTAGTGACAAGTTCTAGTTTGCACCATTCTGTTTCTCTTCTAATAAGCTTTACAATTGTGTATTACATGATCTACCCTTACACTTGAAATTGTTAACCCATTTCCCCCTCCACCCAAGTACCTAAAAATCATAGAGATTAAAATATGTCAAAATATTTGTGCTATTATGCAACACAAGATGCAAAGTTTTGCTAACTTATTTTCAGTGACAAAAATAATGAAGGGGTTAAAGGGACTTTATTAACTATGTGGTTTCATTCTTGACTGACAATGTTATTGTATAGTACAACGGAGATGAAGTTCAAACGTATAAAGCAAGTGCCAAGTAGATAAGATTAAAGTACACGTATATTTAATGTGTTTCTTATAATAGATCCCCCCCCCCCGCCCAACTACCTGTTGTAATATAGGGATGGCATGACATGGCGTAGTTTTATTAGCATTCTAAATTATTGTCCACTTGCTGCTTTAACCGGTAAAGACTATTATTATATCGTTGCAGTTATACCTATAGCCCAATGATATACAGGATGTCTAGAAAATACTGTCCTAAACTTCACCAGGAATCTATAATAGGTGATAATAAGAAAAACAGTTACAATAA
Organism: Philaenus spumarius; assembly: GCA_018207615.1. Taxonomy (NCBI): domain Eukaryota; kingdom Metazoa; phylum Arthropoda; class Insecta; order Hemiptera; family Aphrophoridae; genus Philaenus; species Philaenus spumarius. The sequence goes on from JAGFPH010023226.1 coordinate 4,006, forward strand.
ACATAGGTTCGGAAATGCATAGTTTTACGAATTATCCACCATTTTAATTTTTTTACTAAACGCTTAATATCTTTGGAAATAGAATAAACGGTACCAGATAACTGCCACATACTTTCTCCCAGTTGAAACTTTATACCTTCCCAAGAGTAGCATAGGACGTGGTTATTTAGAATTGCCAAAAGTAGGACATACCAGGGAAAATATTAGATGCATGTAACACACATCCATATTATATTATTATCATATTAATAAAACGCTAAGTCTGTCCGTTTGATTTTTCAACTCTAAAACTGTATAAGCTAGGTTCTTGAAATTTTACACAATCATAGACCTTAGTGAGAAACTGCTAAAACCGAAGTTTCAAGTATATAAGTCAAGTGGTTCCTGAGATATAGGTTCCTGAAGTTTCAGAAATTTCCATATTAAAACGATTTCAATATATAAAAAGTTAACAATTAATTGTAAATAAATAACAAATTTATCAGTTGTTGGAAATAAAAACAAATGTATCAGCTGTTGGAAATTAAATACATTTAAGTGTGTTTAAACTAAGTGTTTTATCCTTACATTGTAAAGGTTAGCAAGTTTCACTTAATTTTACATTATATTTTTTTCATTACTTTCTCACTATACTATAGTATAGAGAAAGTATAGTGATCGCAAAAAAAATCGATGTTAAGATTTTTGTGGAAATATCCGTTTTGAGTCCAAAAAAGTGTTTTTTTACAACATGGCTGTACATATGTTTGTCTGTATGTATACAAAGCTAGAGCGAAAACTATTCGATCGATTTCAAACAAATTTGCACCAAACATGTCAAGTAGGCCTGTATAGATGCACGAAAAACGCCCCGCACGGGGGGTGCAGACTAGCTGCACCTACTAAGAGGGGTTTGGCGTCCCTCGCGGTACCCGAGTCTAACAACGCCCAACACATTCAACACTTACAAAACATCCACCCAATCACACAAACACACACATTAAACAATACAACATTCCAACTCTCACCTTCTTTTAGGAATTTTGACTGTGCAGAGCCATTGCGCGTTGGGAGTGCTAAACCTGCCAGAGTCTTGACAACCTCTGGTTTGGTAAGGCTGATGTGAGCTTGCTCTGCCGAGACGTATGCGTGGTTTCTGTTCTGGGGCCAGCCACTTCGGTTCTTGGTCAGGAAGTGTTCGCGGTGTTGAAGAAAGTCGGATTCTTCCTCACAGTAGTTTCGGGTTCCAGACTGATGTCCATCCAGACTGGCAAAAGAGTGCTCGGGATCCTCACGGAACTGGGGGTTCGGAAGTGATCGCAATGTGATCTGATGGGCAAGCCCTTACCGAGTTCGCCCGATTCCGCCTAACACGATGCGCTGGACAAACACACCCATGGTTAACCAAACCGTCAAAAAAGATTTAGGAACAAAGAGACCTCATTCAGATTCGTCTGATGGGTCTATAAATAAAGAACTGTTTAAAAAGACAAAGGAGAGGGCTGCTCAACCATCTGAGTTGCCAGCTCCCAAATTTTTAGTTTTTTCAAATGCGGAAAAGGATACAGATCTATCAAAGGTATCTCCCTTTGTAATCAATAAAGCAATTACTGGCACAGCGGGCCCTGTTCTTTCCATTAGGAAATTACAGAATGGCACCATTTTAGTGGAAACTAACAGCGAGAAACAAAGTTTGTCGCTGTTAAAGATGACTTCCTTCTATGACAAAGTCAAGGTATCTGTGGAACCTCATAGATCCTTGAATTATTCAAAAGGTGTCATTACCTGTAGAGATTTGATCCCCATTAGTTTGGAGGAAATAAAGAGCGAACTAGCTAGCCAGTCAGTTCTTGAAGTCACTCGCATAATGCGCAATGAAAATGGAGAGAAAAAAGCCACTGCTTCTTTGATTCTAACCTTTGGCACACCCACATTGCCAGAGTATATCTATGCAGGTTTTTACCGTCTTTCTGTTAGAGCTTACGTCCCAAACCCTCGACGTTGTTTTAAGTGTCAAGCGTTTGGACACGTGAGTTCTACTTGCACAAAGCAAGAAACGTGCGGTCAATGCGGTAAAAAAGGTCATAATAGTGAGGGCTGCAATGATGACGCCAAGTGTCCCAACTGTGGCGGCGATCATCCTGCACGGTCCTTTAACTGTGAAAAGTTTAAAGAAGAAAAAGCAGTTCTTACCATTATGGCTAAGGATAAAATATCTTTTAATGCCGCAAAAAAAATATATAAAACCTCTAGGCCTGCTCTAGAAGGCAAATCATTTGCTGCAGTGGTTTCAAACAAAAGCAACACTCCATGCGCAAATTGTGGAGAATTGACTAAGACAGTCAAAATCTTAACTGATCAAGTTGCTCAGCTAGTCGCTCTATTCTCAAAAGTGTCTCCTTCCGCTCCCGCTTCTGTTTTAGTTGATTCTAATTCCGTTCTTCCGTCCTCTAGTTTTTCGGTATCACAAGCAGAAATAGAACCATCTATCCCTGCTCTTGATCTGAGAACTGGAACTCGGGAAAAAACTATATTAAAAAAGAAAATTACCCCAATAACTGGGGTAAAACAATTTCTAAAAAAATCCTATACTTGCCCATCTGTAGTAACAGGCAGAAGTTCTGGACCCGTTCCAGGAAAGAAACCTGTTGCTATAAAAAGTAAAAATATAAAAAACACAAAAAGTAGTAAAAAAGAAAATGAAAAAGGAGGTTCCCCTACAAATCCTCCTAAAAGCCCTTCTAAAATCCCTGATCCTTGCCCTTCTCCACCCTCAACATCTTCCAAGACGTGTGAGGGAAATATGGAAGTGGACAAGGAAACACAACCTAAAAACCATCCTGTCAATACAGGACAGGAAAAGGTTGAAAAGGGACCATGTCCCTTCTAATATTTATTTATTTAAATTAGTATATTATTATATTTCTCTGAGTATATAATATGCACTGTTGAAATATATTATCATTAATTATCTATGTCCACGATCCCAAATATGAATGTGGTTCAGTGGAATTTAAACGGTGTTAGGAGTCACATGGAAGATCTGAAAGTTCTTGTGCGAGACTCGTCGCCTCTATTCGTTTGTCTCCAGGAGACACATCTTCATAATACCCGTTCTTTATACTTAAGAGGGTATTCTGTCTTCAGGTCGGATTTTGTTACAGAGGAGAGAGCAAGAGGTGGCGTAGCCATACTTGCTCACAACTCTGTGGATGGTGTTCCCGTAAATCTGGATACACCATTACAAGCAGTAGCAATTCGAGTCACTGTTCCCATAAAAATAACGATATGCAGCCTATACCTGCCACCAAGCTATACCGTCCAATCAAACGACTTGATGAATTTAATATATCAATTACCTGCTCCGATTCTTTTGCTCGGCGATTTCAATGCACATCACTATTCGTGGGGATCCTCAACCTGCAACCCAAGGGGTATCCGCATAGAGAGGATACGATCCGATTTAGATTTAATTTTACTTAATGATGGATCGTTAACACACTTAGCAGCTTCGACAGGAGGTTGGACGGTCGTAGACTTGTCATTTTGTAGTCCTTCGATAGCTACAAGATTTGAGTGGACAGTGATGTCAGATTTGTATGGCAGCGACCATGCCCCTATAAAAATTTCTTTCAACGACTCCTCTTTTCTGAACAACCGAACACCTCGATGGATAATAAATAAAGCCTTATGGAATGATTTTACAAATCAATTCGCATTGCCAGAAAATAATCAACACAATTCTATAAATGAAACAGTTGATATGTTTACAGATTCCATTATTTTAGCAGCAGAACACAACATACCAAAAACTTCAACACGACCAAAACGTCCACCAGTTCCATGGTGGAATGACAAATGTAAAGAAGCTCTGCGCTTACGAAGAAAAGCATTAAGAACTTTTAATCGGATACCGACAGGAGAAAATCTAGAAAATTATAAAATCTTGCGTGCCAAAGCTCGCAGAGTATTCAGGCAGAGCAGGAGAGATTCTTGGACCCATTATATCAATACAATAACCAGAACGACTCCCACATCAACAGTTTGGAAGAAGCTACGTTCTGTGTGTGGCCATGTTCCCTCTGCTCCTTTGATGGGACTGATGCAGCAGGATGGGATATTGACTACAGACAGCCATAAAATTGTAAGCATTTTGGGCTCATCCTTTTCTAGGTTCTCTTCAACTGCCGTGTATTATGATGCTTTTCGCACTTATAAAGCTGCTCAAGAGGCCATGCCATTCACTATCGGCATATCACAGGATTCTCCGTTGAATGACCCATTTACAATGGATGAATTGGAATCTGCTTTATTGTCGGCTTCGGATTCAGCTCCTGGACCCGATGGTATCGTATATTCTATGATTAAACACCTTCCAGAGTCGGGTAGAACAGCTCTTCTCCAAATATACAATCGTATATGGGATGAGCATATCTTTCCTGATTCTTGGTTGGAGGCCATAGTAATTCCTTTATTAAAACCAGGTAAAGACAAAACTGATCCAAGTAGCTATCGTCCTATCTCTCTCACCAGCGTTCTATGTAAACTGGTGGAGAAGATGGTCAATCGGCGACTTGTATGGTACCTTGAAAGTAACCAACTGATCTGTAAAGAACAGTGTGGTTTCCGACAGGGAAGATCATCTATCGATCAGCTGGTTTTGTTAGAGTCGGCCATTCAAAATGCCTTTCTTCTTCGTCAGACACTCGTTGCAGTGTTTTTCGATCTTGAAAAGGCATATGATACGGCTTGGAGAAGAGGAATTCTAAACGTATTACAATCTTGGGGTATTCATGGGAGAATCCTAGCATTTATTAAACATTTTCTGTCTAATCGATATTTTAGGGTGCGTCTTGGATCCACCTTATCAGATCGATTTTATTTAGAGAATGGTGTCCCTCAAGGCAGCGTACTTAGCGTCACCTTATTTGCAGTTGCTATTAATAGCATCACTGCTAATGTCCGATTACCGGTACACTGTTCTCTTTTTGTTGATGATTTTGCCATCTACGTGGCAACCAGAAACACCGCAACCGCAGAAAGAACACTGCAATTAACGATCAACAAATTACAAACATGGTCCAATCAGACAGGATTTAAGTTTTCCGCTGCTAAAACTAGATGCATAGCTTTTACTCGTCGCAGACAGCATTTTAGTCCCACTTTGTACCTAAACAGAACTCTACTTCACTCCGATAACACAGTCACATTTCTAGGTCTTATTTTAGACCATAGACTCTCTTGGAACCCGCATGTGACAAATTTAAAATCACGCTGCATCAAGATCTTAGATATGTTACGGGTTTTAAGCGGTTCTCATTGGGGAGCCGATAGAACCTGCATGCTGCGTTTTTACCGAGCTCTTATTCGATCACGAATTGACTATGGGTCCATAGTCTATTCGTCAGCTAGGTTATCGGTTCTTAAAAAGATTGATTCCGTTCATAACACTGCTCTCCGTCTAGCATCCGGAGCTTTTCGTTCTAGTCCCATCAGTAGTCTGCTTGTTGAAACGGGTGAGCCATCGCTCACGCGACGAAGACAACGGCTACAATTGTCATATATGTGTAATATGCGCTCCAAACCTTTACACCCTTCATATGATATTATATTCAACAATCCATTATTTACACAATACGAATTTCGCAAACAATCTACTGCTCCCTATGGGATCAGAACTATCCGTATCCTCAATAATCTAGGTTTAACACTACCTCCAATATATGAAAATACACCATGTTTTGTCGCTCCATGGTTAATTAAAAAACCTCATGTTGATCTTTCACTGTCTAGATATCTAAAACAAACTACACCCGATGTTGTTTACTGTCAGGAATTTATATCCATATGTAAACTCTACCCATCAAGTCAGATCATTTTCACTGATGGTTCTAAACTGGACAATGGAGTCGGATGTGCATTTGTTCTGTCAGGAAACAGCTTCACTTATGGATTACCATCTTGCTCTTCTGTATATACAGCAGAACTTTTTGCAATACTCAAGGCACTCAATATTGTACTGGCAACACCGGTGCACCTTCTTATATGTTCAGATTCAAGAAGTGCACTTGAATCCATTCAAGATATGTACTCTCCTAACCCTTTGGTCAAAGATATTCTGTGCTCCATGCACAGACTTTGGCTTCGGGGCGTGGGAGTGTCATATTGCTGGGTTCCGGGTCACGCCGGTATACATGGAAACACTAAAGCAGACCTAGCTGCTAAGGAAGCCACTTCCTTACAGCCAAGCGTGAGTAGAGTAATGTCGTCCGACTTTATGTCCTCTGTAAAACAAGCCCTGTTTAGACAGTGGGAAGAAGAGTGGGTAGCAGTACAAGGAAATAAACTCCGGCAAATTAAAGATACCGTTCGGCCATGGATATCCTCAAACCGCCAAAGCCGTCGAGAGGAAGTGGTGGTTTCTCGCCTACGCATTGGCCATTCTGGGTTAACCCACGGATTTCTGATGCGTCGGGGGGATCCGCCGCTTTGTCCTTACTGCTTAAACCTTCTTTCAATTAAACATCTACTTCTAGATTGTGAAAAGCTGAAACATGTTCGGAAGAGGTTTTGTCTACCAAATTGCATTCAGAGGATGCTGGGTGATGACCCCCAAACCATTAATATGGTGTTAGCATTCCTTCATCAGTTGAATGTAATTGGAAACATTTGAAACAACATACATTTACGTAACTTAAATACCATGTTTAGATTTATTACTTGTTATGTTAATTAGAGTTTTATTCATTGTTATGTTACAGGGCCATTTACAACCCTGTGACAAGTTGTTAGTGTATAATTATTGTTGTTATCGATGTTTTCAGAGTCGTGATATATCGTGTATCGTCTGTAGTGTGTGTAAATTAAAAGTTTAATTTTATACCTGTGTGTGAATGTATGAGCATTATATGAATGCTCTTCGTTATCCAGGCGATGATAACCACCCAGGTTTTTCGCCTTTAAACCCAAAAAAAAAAAAAAAAAAAAAAAAAATGCACGAAAAACGGTTTTGAAAAGTTTTGAAAAACAACCCCCATTTTGGCAAAAACCCTCACAATATCAGTTATTTTTTATATAAAAAACGGCTCTAACGATTGTGATAAAATTTGGCTCATTTGTAGCCTTTAATGTACCCTACCATATGCAAAAACCGCATCTTTCTAAAAATTCTCGTTTAGCTAATAATAATAATAACTGATTTTTTAGGGTTTTTTGGCCAAAAAGGGGGTTGTTTTTAAAAAAAAAATAAAACCTTTTTTAGTGCATCTATAAAGGCCTAATTGATGTGTTTAGTGCAAATTTGTTCGAAATCGATCAAATAGTTTTATCTCTAGCTAATAATAATATTTATTAGTTTATCTCCTAGTTTAAAATCATCTCTCCTACCCCTCCTACAATAATAAAGTCACTGTGAATCTCTTTAATAATTTAAATATATTTGTGAGAAAGTATGTGCCAGTTTCTGGTACCGTTTATTTTGTTTTGTGCAAGATCTTATTTACGGGGTTGTCTTGAGATTGTTTGAATATTGTTTGATGCCTTTACATCCCAGTCTTACAGTAATAGGTTATATAAGACTGTGGATGATCAAATTTGAACATTTTTATAAATCAATTTCGCCTTAAGATTAATTAACTTTTTCAAATGTTTTACCCGTGGTAACACAGTACGCGGGTCCCTTGTATTATAATAATATTATTATTATTAAAACTATTCTAAACCAAACATGTCAATTAGGCCTGTATAGATGCACGAAAAAAAGGTTTTGAGAATTTTTGAAAAACAACCCCCTTTTTGGCCAAAAACCCCAAAAAACCAGTTATTATTATTACCTAAACGAGAATTTTTAGAAAGATGCGGTTTTTTGCATATGGTAGGGTATATTAAGGGCTACAAATAAGCCAAATTTGATCAAAATCGTTAGAGCCGTTTTTGAGATTTTTTTTTTTTTTTTTTTTTTTTTTTTTTTTTTTTTGGTAAAACCCCTTAAAATCAAAAATTTGAAAAAATAAAAAAAAAAAACCCGCCTGGAGATATTCCAGAATTACACCTACATACCAAATTTCATCAAAATTGGACCGTTGGT
>JAGFPH010023227.1:0-12069 GCA_018207615.1 Philaenus spumarius
CGAATCCATATTTTTGATTACTAGTATGCCTTTACGTCCGGAGCACTCTTCTTCGAAATTGTTATACAACCCAGGCCTAACTTTTCCTCGTCCCTTAGGGACACTGACTTTTTTACATTTAACCGTAAAGATATCGCTAGTTGTACATGATTCTGCATTACTCTGAATTATACCGCCAAATATTTTCCACAGAATGTCAGCGTTAATGTCTTTAGCCAGTCTCCGTCAGTACAGTCTTTAGTAATGGTTTCTACAAGTTCGCACAAACCTTGTCTGACCCATGAAATTTCATCAACTCCTTCTGGCGGCGAATTGAACTTGAACGTTACGCTGTTACCTTGAATGCGAAATTGTGTTACATACGACTTAACGTCTGACACAATGTAAACTGCAGACATTTTACTAAAATGAATTTAAAATATGTAAAATTAAAATAAATAAAGTTTTGAAATTAAAATATAAACGTTTGAAATATATAAAGTTTAAAATGTAAAATGTAAAAGTTTTGAATTTAAAATGTTAAAATGTAAAAGTTTAAAATATATAAAGTTTAAAATATAAATAGTTTTGAAATTATTATAAAAAAGTAAAATGTATGGACCAATTAATATTAAAACACAGATAAAACTATAAATGTATAAATAATATTTAAACAATTAGCATAAATTATGAACACTTATAAATCACAGAGAGAAAATTAACATATGTTTCCTTACCGAATGCACAAATAAGATAAAGCCAAGACGTGTTCGCTGGTAGAACAACGGATGCAAATTTGCAAGCAACGCATTCTTGCACGTGTAACAATCGGCTTAGGTTTTATATTTCAATAATTTAGCATGACCACTATCAACTCTAGAATAGTTGCCTAAGTGTACATCAAATAATAACCGCTGCATGCTAACGTGCACTTTATCCACTGCGTGCTAACGCGCACTTTATATTAATATAACCGTATTGCTGGGAAATTTGTCTACACACGAAGGCGCTGAATAGCTGTCTAAGTGTACATCAAATAAAACCCGCTGCTTGATAACGCGCACTTTATCCATTGCGTGCTAACACGCACTTTGTATGATTTCAACCGACTATGTGAGGAATTTGTCCACACACGAAGTCGCTGAATAGCTGCCTAAGTGTACATCAAATAAAACCCGCTGCTTGATAACGCGCACTTTATTCATTGCGTGTTAACGCGCACTTTTTATTAATAACCGTATTGCTGGGAAATTTGTCTACACACGAAGGCGCTGAATAGCTACCTAAGTGTACATCAAATAAAACCCGCTGCTTGATAACGGGCACTTTATCCATTGCGTGCTAACGCGCACTTTATATTAATAACCGTATTGCTGGGGAATCTGTCTATACAGGCGCTGAATAGCTGCATATGTACACCTAATTGTAACCGTTGCGTGAGTTTACAAAATTAAGTTTATATGATTTCAACCAACTATTTAGGGAATCTATTGGGGAATACAGGAAGGCGCTGAATAGCTGCCTCTTTACATTAAATAGCAACCGTTGCGAGCTAACTCGCATCTAAAAATAACCTGTGCGGACCGCGGAGGTAGAAAAAGATAAGTTAGATAAACCATCGGGGCCCTCAAATGTTTGGGCCCCTTAGATGATGGGGCCCCTAAAATTTACGGGGCCTTCGAATGTTTAGACCATTTGGATGATGGGGCCCCTAAAATGCGGGGCCCTCGATTGTTTGGGCCCCTTAGATGAAGGGGCCCCTAAAATATATGGGACCCTCGAATGTATAGTACCTCTAAAGTTTTATTTCGGCTAAGTGCCCTTCGATTGAACTCGGGCAGAACCTTACGTTCGGGTTAGCTCGGTTTTCCATACGTTATAACACATTTTATAAAAATAATTCGGGGTACAACGAAGCCTAAGCTCGGTCAAGTCCGCGTCGTTTTGGTTCGGGTAAGACCAGTAGAAATATATTACAAGGGGGTGCGGCAACGCCTATGGTCAACCTAAGCTTTATTTCGCCCAAGTACGACTTTCGGGGGTTGCGGGAGAGCCTTACGTTCGGAAAATGCCGGTTTGCGAGTCTTAATTTTGACTAAGTCCGATTCGGATTTACTCTGAGGCGATCGGTAGTGTTCGAGGTTATATAATGCAATTTATACTATATTACAAGGAAACTATAACATTTAAAGCTCTTAATTTCTCTAAGTCCTATTCGGGGACGATCGGTAATGTTCGGGTTGTTATAATACAATTTATACTATATCCCGACGACACTATAACACCGTGTATCTGATACAAGGTTGCTGACGGATGATAAACTTATGTACTTCACAAGATAGTACTTTCTCAACAGAGTCGGCGTAGCCTAGCCGCTAACGTTGAGGATTCGGGTCATGGTGATACCTGGTTCGACTCTCGGAGACACCAAACTTTTTTCAAAGCAAAAAATTAAATTAAATTAAATATTAATTATTACAAAACAGGATGGCTGCCAAAAAAAAAAGATAGCGGCTCAAAATGTCCCAAAATCTTTAACCCTACAACTGTCAATGTTATTGTTTTGCAACACCAAGTCATTTCGGTGCGTGTGCAAGCATATTTTCAAAAATTCGCCAAATATAGTAATTGTATACCAATCCAAAAGTGTTCTATACCTTTTTTGTAGAGAAAGGTTAAAAAATCCATATATGCAAGTAAAAAATGTATTGATGTAAAATTGTAAAAGTTATTAGCTCAAGAAGCAAAAAATGTTCAGTAACAAACGGAAAAAGTTCAACTTTAGGCCTACATAACAAGTAGTAAACATTTTTTGTAATTTTTTCGTAAATTTAAAAAAGTTTCGTAATTTAGTTCTAAATAGAACTGTGTAAAAACAATTATAGATTTCAAATTTCTTATTTTGAAAACACCGGTTTTTATGTTCCAAATACACGATTGCTAAAAAAACCGCCTAGTTTGAAACGTAATTTACTACTAATATATGCTATGCCCAAAAACGAAATATTATTATAACAAAGTGTAGAGAATAAATCAAAGAATTGAACTGTATACTCGTATATTACCTTATTATAAAAGTGTTTTACTTAGAATCAATTGAATTACAAAAGTGAGGTGAAACAAATGAAACCTCGTGCGGACAAAGGAAATTCAAAATATGACCGTTGAAGACAATGGAAACTGCCTTGTTTTGCAGACTCAAGCGGTAGTATGAATTCTGTGCAAATATGAACTTTCAACTGCTATTTGAATAACATCTAAAAAGTCAAATATAGTTTGCTTTACACCAAATGAAAGATTGAACTTTGGTGTATAAATAGATATCAAAAAGTCTATTGAAATAATTCGAATTATAAAAGATATCTCGAATGTGTTGTTTTATTGGTAGAAATCTGCTCAATTGCAAAGGTTTACAGACAATTCCATATCTTTGGAACTATTTGTTCGATTTTTGATTGGATGGCAGTTTCAGATAGGTAAAAGTGTGATGAATCCTTCAGTATACAGATATAACTCAGAAAAAATAACGGGCGGGCTGTAAGGAGAGATATAGAAACGGGAATTAAAGGTAGTTTCGGCGTATTAAAATTCGCGCGACATTGGTTTTTAGAAAACTCAAAAACTGCAACGATGATTACGTATGTAAACATACGTTTTAGAAAAAACTTGTAAATGCAAAAATTAAAGTTTAGATCATTTCCTTTCCAACGGTTTTTGATTTATTGCGATTGGATGATTTTTAGTCGGGTGAAATATTCAAGTCAAGTTGAGTTGTCACAGACTACACAATTCACTACGGCAGGGCGTTGAGACCACTCAATTTGAATGGTCTGACAGTTAGAGGGTTAAAAATCCAAAATTCCCAAAATTTCAAAAATTCCCAAAAATCCAAAAATTCCAAAAAAATGTTAGGTTAGGTTAGGACCCCCCCAAAAAAACCCAAAATCCAAAAATGTTAGGTTAAGTTAGGACCCCCCAAAAAAAACCCAAAATCTAAAACCCCAAAAATGGGCTTATGTTAGGACCCCAAAAAAAGTGGGCATGGCTTAGGTTAGAAACCAAAAAGACCCAAAAAAAAGGGGGCGTTGCCCGGTCAATGACCTTCCCCCACTCCATTTTACGCTAAAGTGCCCAGAACTCTACTATTATTGCATACTATGATATTTTCACGGAAGTGACGATTGATTTGGACAGAGGCACTTGTGTCAGGGTAGGATAGTGGGTGTATAACCTGACGCATGATAAGTAGTGCCGGAGTTTTTGCGTGAGTTACAGCAATTGTTTTTTATAAAATAGAGAAATGACATGCAAAAGTGTTTTTTACACTTTTTATTATTATCTTGACCTGTAAGTAACGGAATCTTTCAACTTAATGTTCACCAACTTAAAGACTTCTGAATAACTTGAAAATTTGCACACGTGTCAAGGACCGATGGCAATACAATAATTTACATATCCCTCCCTAAATTTTACATACATATTTTTAAAATTTATTTCCACACACACACAAATAGATCTCCTCGATTGCATTACTTTTGATTCCGTTTTGAGAGTAAAAAATAAGGAAATAAATTATCCTTTAAAAAAACTAAAAACCACGCTTTAATAGCAAACCGAACTAAAAAGTAGAAACTAATTTTTAAGCGCGAAGAGATTGATCTACAGCGATAGAAAGTCTAGTAATTTATTATAATTAAATAATTTGTAATAAGTTTAAAACAAAAATTTAATAATTAACAAAATGATTAATTTAATGTAAAAAAGCATGGTGTGCGTTTTAATATATTTTTGTAATAACTCTACTTTTATAAATAGCTAAAAATTAAATATTGGTAACATTTGATGTCAAGCACCCTCCAGCCCTGGTCCAAGCGAGGCTTCGTTCCACTCGAGGCGGAAAAACTCCCTTTGCGAGTTTGCACTTCGACTTTTCAGCCTTATATTAATGACCGTTTTCCTTCGCTCGTAGAGGACCAACTCGCTTCGCGAGTTTGCACTCCAATAGTCGCCCACGTATTTGAAGCTGCCCAGCGGAAAAATCCTTCGCGTGGGTACCGGGTATTTTGTATGGTATTTCACATTTTGATCGATTTTTTGGGAACCAGACTTACTATAAGGTCATGTAAAAAACAAATGAGCGCAATAATCAACCTATAAAAGCGAGTGTACGTCCGTACGTACGTGAGTAACATATATACTAATATAACAGCTGATTTCACCCATCACCTGTAATATTTAAACAAACCCAGTGTAGATTATACTTTGGGATTATGTTTACAACTTCAATCATTATAATTTCTTGTGAAGTTGATTTTTTAAATATAAGTTATAGAATTAATTGTATGCTATAACACGTTATAATATTTGCTTTGAGGCTATAAACTGTATATAAATACAACCTTTTATCATCAATATATTCGTTAATACAAATTTCGGAAATTCGTACATCTTCGTATAACACATAAACATATTAAATATTGTTTTTATCTTTCTTTAAATATATAATTAGGTACATAAATAAAAAAAATTACAAATAGGCCTACAGTTTTATAATCCTTATAATTGTACACATTTGCCGATTTAAAAATCCCCGTCAGCATAGTTAGGTAGGCCTAGATAAAGTCTGTTGTTTTTAAATAGTACTTTTTTAAATGATGTATTTCTTATGTGTATCTAATTAATTTGCCTGGGATTTTTCAAGAGGGCTTACTAGTCTCCTTCATAATTTTGTTTAGAAAAACCCAAAAGTTTCATTCTTGCACGAAAATCACGAACAATCATTACTTTAATTAAAAAAACGTGCTTTCGGTGGTTGGACTTATATGGCTAACGAACTCGTCCGAGCTACTTAGAAAAACAACGTGTGTACTAAATATAAACATACATATTATATAATATTTTTAATGACACCCCAAACGTGTTCTGGAGACCATGATCAGTGCTCATTGACAACTTAGGGTCTTTCTACAAACACATCACTGCAATAGCTTATTATATATTTTCTATTGAAATTCGCTTAATTACAGTTGCGTCAAGCGTTACTTGTCCTATTGCATGTCACCATTACCCAGTACGAGAATGTGGTCATGAATACAATAATTTTAGGCAGCTAGTACGATAATTCTTTTTTGACAGGTTGGCCATACTGCACCTATCGTAAACAGAACAATGAACCATAGTTTCTTGTGATAAAAACATGCACGTTTTGCACGTTTTCTTTCTATTATATAACAAAATCCCTGCTATTCACGAAAAATCCTCCGGCGTCAGGACCTACCCCCACCAACCTATCCTGATACAAGTGCCTCTGTATAAATCAATAGTAATTTCCGGGAAAATATCAGAGTAACAACAATATGTTTGCATTTGCTTCGCAGCGAGTCGATTAGTGGGTCGGTAAGTGACACTATCAGGGGTTGAAGAATTCTAGTGTGATATAATTAACAATATAAAAACACAATTTCAAGTATTAAAATTAGAGATTACATTCAGAGCTCTTTTAAACAATTTGTCGAATGTTTTTGCAACCGCGAGTAACACTATAATTTCAAACTGCGTTCAAACCAATATTAAAAATGCACTACCTCATTAATACTGTGTGTTTGTTTTTATAAAATATAATAAACTCAAAGCATTAAAAGTCCTCGCGGGGCTGCGCTTATATTTTTATTTGGAATTAAAACAAAGCTGCCCCGTGGCGGGCATTGATGGTGTAATTCCCTGAAACAATTGCATTTTGTTTATTTTATGTCAAAGGTTTCACAATGTTTTAGCACTGAAAGTCTTATTGTTTATTTATGTTGTATAATATTTAACATTAATTTAAATTATGATAAGCTATATTTGAAAAGCGGCTACGATATATTTTATAGCTGCTCTGCCCCTGCTAGCTTCGCTCATCTACCCTCTAACTTTTAGAATACAACCCAGTCGATATCCACTTTTTACCTGGAAAGTATTCCGAAGTTAATGAAATTTCTAAATGTTATTTGGAGGGAGGGTACTCCATTGGGGATGTACGATCTGAGTTTTTGACCTCGAGGACCTTGTGCCAACTTTGGAGGGGGGAACTTCGACATTTTCAGACTTTTTTCTGTTATATATCGTAAACTAAGCGGTTTTTTTGTACCCTATTGTATTAGAAGGTTGTAGAGTATTAGACTTCCTTTCAATTTCTCTGGTCAAACCTATTGTTCGACCCAAAATTAACCGAGATAAGGCCGGTCAACGTATGAAAAAGAATTCTCAAAATGTAAAAATAGCAGAAAAACTAGGGTTATTATTTCTAGTTGAATTATGAAAGTTACACATCAATATCAGCAACAAAGAACACATATGCCCCCCCCCCCCCCCCGTCAAGACGCCCTGTGTAAAATTGAGAAAGCTTTTAAAAAAACCCTCGCACTATAAAAACCCTAACGCTGTACTCTCTTATCTGATTTTACATGATTGGGGGGGGTGGGGTTCTCTGACCAAGCGCCTAATGTTATGATTTTAACTTTACCCTATTTAAAGAACGCTTTGTTTATGACATACAGAAGTGCTGAAAAATCCGGCGACACCCCTGTAAATGTTTAGTAAGTGGGTAGAGAAAAGCCAAATTAATAAAACGTTTATAATTCATAAAATTGTACTTTTTATGTATGGAGCAAATTTGCCCTCATATTCAAAGCTGAAATTTTTTTAATAGGAGCCTATAGACCCCTTTCGTGTGACTCCTCATTTTAAAAGTATTGATAAAAAACCAACCAATATTTTCAGTAGGGCTTAAGATAGAGATCTCTAATTTAGTTTGTTGGTTTTCTTTAATCAATTCCTTTAAAATGAAGGGTGACACGATAGGGGTCTAACATTTAAAACATTTTAGCAACCCACAAAATTTCCAATTGTGGATATGGTGCAAAGTTGCCCCGTATATTAAAAATTGTATTTTTATGCCTTATAAACATTTTATGAATTTGGCATTTCCCTACTAACTCGCTAAAGAGATACAGGGGTGTCTCCGTGTTTTTCAGCACCCTTGTATAAGCGAAAAAATTTTAAAAGTCCGAAAATTTCGTGGTTTTTCGTCCCCTCAAAGTTATTACAGAGTCCTCGGGGTTGAAAATTTCTGCTAATGTCATGTGAAAATTTCATTAACTTCGGAATACTTTCCAATTACCCCCCCCCCCCCCGCTGCCCCATTTATATATATAGAATACTTGATGAAATAGCTTCAGCTGAAGACCTTTTAGGAAATTAAGAAGTGCTACCCGTATTTATTTCAACTCGCCACTATTTTTTCGTATTTAGGCTATAAGAACTCTTCAAAAAGCGGGGTAAACGCAAGGTGCATTATTTGAAAGCTTGTTTACCAGGCCATATTATAAGAGAGATCTACACATTTTATCTCCTTAACTTTTGTTATATGATTACAAGGTTTAACTTTCAACGATCACTTTTAATATTCAACTACACCTAAATTATTTTAGATTATTCCTGTTGGAAATTTAAAGTAGATTCTGAAAATTTTGTTAAACTTAACGACATTTTTTCAGTTTTACTTGCACGTGTACCGATTTTTGAACTAAATCTTAAAACAGTTATAATCCAAGAGTAGATGGCAGTAAACAAATTGAATATGTCGACGATGGTGGCAAGTAGTTTTCACCCGTCTTCCGTCTTTTTGTGTGGGGTTTCTATACAGGCTGTCT
The DNA here is from genome assembly GCA_018207615.1 of Philaenus spumarius. Taxonomy (NCBI): domain Eukaryota; kingdom Metazoa; phylum Arthropoda; class Insecta; order Hemiptera; family Aphrophoridae; genus Philaenus; species Philaenus spumarius. The sequence goes on from JAGFPH010023227.1 coordinate 8,673, forward strand.
TTTTTTAAATAGGCAACCATTTGTATCTTGTAAACTATAAATCTGATAACAAATTTTAAATTGGGAACCTTTCCTGGTTTTTTGGAGAGATTAAAAAATATGTAGTCCAACTGACAGAGCCGTTGTAGGGGCTCAAAACAGCAAAACATTAAATTTATTATAAAATTCTACTTTTTCGATGCTAGACGTCGGTTTCTGGACGTATGTGTAGTGCAAAGTAGAACAAGATCAAGCGAGACAGCGGTTGTCTACAGGGATGACCGTTGTACTCCGACAAGTTAGTGAAGGAAAACTAACTTGGCCTCAAATGACCAAGGGAATACGGGAATCCAGGAATTTATGTATTTGTATTTTTCATGGTTTGTTGCATTCCTCTAAACGCGTAGGTAATGGCCGTGCAGAATGCAAATCATAAATGTTAATAGTACCAAAGTAAATAGGATTTAAAGTTAAGGGAAAAGTTCAATTTCACTCGAAATCCAAAAACAAGGATATTTCTGGCATCTACAGTAGACCAGTAATATTGGTTATTAGACGAAATAAAGATTTTTCATAAATACAAAAGTTAGCGAATGTGACGAAGTTCACACATCCAAAAAATGGATAAAAAAGAAAATTCAAAGTTTTTTCATGTAAAAAGAAGATTAATACAAAGTTCTATAATAAAAAATAATAAAATGTTGGAAATAAATTAAATTAAAAATGTTTTTAAAGTAAAAATAAAGGTTCTTAATAGGAGTAAATATAGAAACAGACAGGTTTATAATAGAAATATAATGGTAGGTTACCAGTATTTTAAATAAATTTCGGGTAATTAAATTAAAACAAAACCAGTTAGTTATCGTTGGAATAGGCTATTTCCCAAGAAGAAAAAGTGAAAAATCGGCGGAAAACAGCGGACAATACCATAAAGTAGATACTACAGCTAAGGGGGAACATTAACAACAAAGAAAAGTGAAAAGACAAAGGCGGAGTTGTGGAAAAGTGTGACCCAGCGAAAAACGTGCCTTGAGCGTGAACAAGACATCCGAGAAACACCGAGATGGTGCCGAAAGCGTGTCGCGTGCCGAAGAAAACACGACCATCAAGAAGGTAATACAAAAACACTTAAGGAAACTGTGAAAGAAAAAAGTAGAACAATAGAGAATTAGTCGACGGAGAAGCGGGTATAGAAAAAGTGCTCCGCGAGCCAAGAAGTAGAGGGGATACGTCACACTGTCAGATGGGAGAAGTGGAAGACAACGGAAATTATTTTTTTTTAATGAGAAAAAATGGAAGAAGAAATTTAATTAAAATAACTAAAAAATTAATTCATTAAAAATTAATTATCAGAAAAAGTTTTCTTAAAAAGGCGAGAAACGCCTAAATTAAAATCCGTTTCAATCCAAGAGATGGGGTGTACCAGGAGTGACGTCAGGACGGGTATAAAGATTGAAACTCTGTCCAGCGACATCATGACTACAGAAGCCAGCAACTTGCAGTTCACCATCAGCTGATTTCACCAAAACCCAGCGCAATACGAGCGACCAACCGCGGACACCTATCTTCCAGGAACACTCGTTACACCAAAAGTCGGCGGACGGTGCTAGCTTCAACATTAAGGTCTGTGATAACGGATATACGTTATTCCCCGTAAAATAATTTGCCTGATTAAATTCCATTAAATTTATTTGAAGTACTGGTTTGAGTAGGTTAGGTTTGATTATGGTAAAATTACAGATAAATAATAATTGTAAATAAAATAAAATTCAGTAAATATAAGTTCAAGATAATAATAATTGAAATACATTAATTAAATAATTAAATACAATTTTTAAAAAAAGGTAAAGTTAATTAATAAAGGAAATTATTAATTAGAAACTATTCTTTCTGCCACGCCTGATAGGATAAGTAAATTTAGATTGAAAATAAAATTATATATAATTAGTTTTTTAATACAATTAATTGATCTTAAAGAAGAGGTATTATTTTTATTTTGCAATAAATTAATTATAAATTTTCTTACAACTAACTTGAGAGTAATGAATTACTTGTTGTATAGTTATCCAGTCACAATATTCTCCTTTATTATTAAAATTATAATTGTGTCTAGCTGTAGGAAAACGGAAGCACAAATAAATAAGTGAAGTTATAAGGTCAGTTCCAGTGTTCTCACTACTCAGAGATCAGAAATTAAGAGTACTTGAAAAATAAATTCTGAGCTAAGCAAATTTAAAAGTGAATTTAATTATTGTTACTGGAAGGTCTTTAAGAGATTTTTTGTCAAAATATTTATAAAGATAAATATTAGACACCCATTTGCATCGCCTAGGCTGTACAAAAGTGATTGCCTAAACCTTCCAGTAGGTGATGTAACTTATTCTGCAACGATTATAGTGCTAGTAGTGTTACCAAAAAAGGGACTCGAGGGTATTCAAAAATTCAAAGCCCAAAAAGGGGAAAAGTTAATTGTTGTAGAGGTGCTCACAAAAAGTGGAGGCACGAAGTGATCGTCGTAGAATTGTCGCTGCAACGTGGGGCACGTAGGTAATCGTAGTAGTAAACATTTGTAAACGGCCGCCATTTTCCAATATGGAGGTCAAATTTCGAATCTCTTATGGTACACCCTGTATTTTATGATGATTTTGAGTTTCGAAAGTTATTTTAAGACTATTTTTGTATTTAGTGTTTTATGTTTTGTTTATATACGACTAACCTTTAAAAATTAGAGGGGTATGAAGTTTTTAAAACACCCTAACCGAGCGGAAGATATTTTTGTATGGCAACGACTTCAACCAATGAAAACCAAACAAAACTACTAATTTGTCACTTGAAAAATGAATTTGATAACAGATCTGCAATAACAACTGATTCAGAATCCAGAATTCAGTAAAATACCAGATCTAAAAAAATATAGGGCTTTTTTCAAATATAAAAACACTAGCTGACCCGTACGGCGTTGCCCGTGGTGGTTGGTATTTTCAGTCTTTATAACGTAATTGTATTCTTTTTAAGTGTTCAGTCATATAGATCTCAAATAATAAAAGCACTATTTTGATAATAATAAAAGATCTGAAATTATGATTTTAGTAACTTTGATCCCCCCAAACCCCTCCTAAAATTTCGAATTTTTTCAAACCCTTTCTTAGTAAGCACCTATGGCCCTAGAGGAAGCTACATACAAAATTTCATTCCAATCCGTTCGGTAGTTTTGAAGAAATTGTGATTTATTAACATTGATCCCCCCAAACCCCCTAAAATTTCGAATTTTTTTAAACCTTTTCTTAGCGAGCGCCTATGGCCCTAGAGGAAGCTACATACCAAATTTCATTCCAATCTGTTCGGTAATTTTGGAGAAATCGTGATTTAGTAATTTTTACCCTCCAAACCCCCTAAAATTTCCAATTTTTTAAAACCC
>JAGFPH010023228.1:0-12069 GCA_018207615.1 Philaenus spumarius
CAACGTATTGACAAGCCGAGGTCAGAACACAGAATGATGAGTTCAGAAAGATTTATTACCCTGTGCTCCATCTCTACATCGACTTTACAGGAAACAATATAATTATCTATTAAGTGCTCAAAACTGGTCATTTTTCATGTATAATAGAGCAGTTTTACTTTAATTGATGAAGCTCTGTGCAACTACCTGTCATATAGTTTAGTATTTTTTGTTGATTTTTGTATGTAATTGGCACTTTTTTGTCTATTTGTAGAGTTTCTTCTTTCGGTAGTTGTAATGCTTGTTTATATAGTATTTGTGTACTGAACATATTTTTATTTTGTGTAATAAGTTGTACAAGAACAACAGCCCGACAGACTATGTAAACCAAATCGTAGATGATGAAAACTATCTATTAAATTAAAAATTAATTGAATAAAAAAGAAGAGAACGTTAAAATAAAAACTAATAAAAGACGTTTGTTTTGTTTTGTAACATTAGTACATTTTAAATGAGTAGTTTTGTTGAACAATATGAATACAATCTTGTTTCTATTCTATTAAATGCAAATAAATCTGGCTAATTGCATATTATACGAGTGGAGCACATAGTGTTCAGAAAGTATAATACCACTGTTTAAACAGAAATGTATCATAGAAAACTTGACTTCCACTGACGGATATACAACATGACCAGGAAATAGTTTCCTCTGTATTATCGGAAACTAGTGTAAGCCTGTACTATCAAATTTTATGTTGCCCTACTTTAAAACAATAAAATGCACCTGATCCGAACCATTGTTTGCGTGTTTAGAGTTTGTTACGACCCAATATCGATTTGATCAGTATCATGCACAGCAAACTGTTTTTGAAGACAGAGCTGTTTTGTATTATGATGATCATATTACCACTTCATACATCTATTTCGTAGTCATAAGAACTATTATTGGAAGAATTTATTTATTTACCCGTAAAGTTGATTTACTTTTATTAAAAAACAAAAACTAATTGCTATATATAAAAAATAATAATAATAAACACTTCAGCATTTAAATATTCCTGAGAAGTGCGAGATTAACTTGATTGCCAAGGATTCCGTACCACCATCAATCTCAAAATGTTTAACTAAAATGTCTGAAATTAAAACTAAGAGAATTTCGTAATTTTATTTTGACAGATTTGCATTATATACATATAAAAGAAAATACAAATATGTATTAATTCTCAAAACAAAACAAATAATAAACGTTTAATATGAAAGTGCTTCAGGGAGTAACAATGTGTAAAGATAGGGATGAATTCCAGAATGTTTTTATGTACTCTGCTTTTGTTAGTTACAGTTTTCACTATTCCAATGTTGTCTTTGTTCACTGGTAAAAACATATTTTTTTAAACATTTATTGACAAAATTTTCATCCGATTTAATATTGCTATAACCTATAAATTTCGATTTAACAACACCAGTTCTTTTCGGAATTTCGGCTGCAGAGGAGGCAAATAATAATCCCTTCGCAAGCCAAATCTGTCATCCACATGTCGCCAAATAAATGTTTTAACAACATTTTTGGAAATATCTAAAAATTGTAAATCACAAAATTCTTTAAACAAGTTTTATACTGTTAATAAAACCAAACGAGATAAAGTGAACACTTTTGAACTAAACAGGAAACAGTGACTGTAGAGAGACTAAGAAACAGTTGGTCCATGTTTTTTCACTTGTAATTTAAATTAATATTTTAAACTTGTTTATGCGATTAAAAGAGAAAACTTGATAAATTTAATAATTTCCCTGCTTGAAATAAATCCTTCCCTATCTTCCTCGCTTATTAATTGTCTCCTGTAGTAAATATCTTGAAAGCCAAATATACAAGCTATTTAACGCTTCACTGTTTTTGCAATTAAAAGTATTGTTTTCAGTGACAAAGCTTTTTAGAATTTCTATACTTTGCTATAACTAATAGAAATACTTTATCGAGTTCAACTAACCAAAAGGGCGGATATAAAAAAAATGTAACTTTTTTTTAACAGTTTTTTTATCATTTACTTGAAACAAAATCGATACTTGATGAATCACTATGTTAAAGAAAGATAAAACCTGCAAAATCCATGAAGGTGCCAAGTGGGAAAAAAAACATCCTAACCATACAGTTTCCATAATAATCAGAGGGCAGGTTTTTACTTGCCTTAATTATGTAGCCTATTAATTTTTAAATTATTATTGTTTAATATATATGGTTTTGATTAGTTAATAATATTGAATAATTACCGAATTGCTGGCAAATATATTAAAATAACTCTACTAAAGCTGCTCAGCGATAATTTGCCACAAATCACCTGGTGCAATACCGATGCAAGTGTAGTTAGTTCCTGATATTGTGTTTATACCTATTTTTTTCCCTAGTAGTGATTGTTTGGATTATCAGGAGAGCAACTGAGGGAAGTACAAGATCATATTGAAATTTATTTAAAAATTGGGGACTGAAAATGACTGGAGACAAAACCAATTTTATGAAATAAAATAAAAAACTGACACAGATGGTAATGTCCTCTGTGGAGAAAAACTAAATGAAGTTGATAAGTTTGCCTATCTTGGAAGGGTGACAGATTGGGATATTTAGGGACATATGTAATAATAGCGACAAATTGTTTTCGTTTATGAAAGAGAAACATGGAAGGCAAAAAAATTAAAATAAAAGGGTGGAACTAAGGTTACAGGTTTTCGTCAAAGTGCCTGAGAAGATCAATGAAATTATTGTAGGCAACAACAATATAAAAAAAAATTATGAGAAAGAACAAACCAGGAGTTAGTTCATCAAATCATCAGGAGAATGAAGTTGAATTGGATAGGCCACACAATTCAGAAACCAGATAAAAAGATAATGAAGCTGGCATTGGAGGCAAGCAGACGCATGAGTGTTATGGAAGAAGTAAAGCGGATTGGCCGAAGATCAGAGGAGAGGAAAGGTACTGACTTCGATGGAGACATGTTGTAAGTACCCTTACTATAAGTAGTGTATGTTACAGTGGGAATGAAGTGGATGAAGTAAGTTTGTAAAGTTTGTATAGTTCAATAATTGCACTCTTAGCATACAGTGTAGAAATATTTTATCAAAAAATATTTATCAATAACATTTATGTGCGCGGTTTCTTCAATCCACCTTATCTCAACCTAAAAAATTTATAAGTGGTACAACAAAGAACAGGTAATTAAGAAGGAAACTATTACGATTTTTGTATATTTTTATAATTTTAACAAAAATGTTTACAAGTAGTTTCGAGAATTTTTGAATTCTTGGTATTTTTATCTAAATTGAATATTTTTAACAATATTATTGGTTTTTATAATTTTGATAAATTGTAACTCTTGATGATTTGATTAAACAAATATATATCTACAAATTGTAGATTTTTTAATTAATGGAACGCTTAACCATGCAAATAAACTAATGATATCGTTGTTGGATTTATATCTATATGTTTTTACATATGTTTTTAATTAATATTTGGACCTCCAATTGAACCCAATTCTAGCAATCGGATGTAAAACTACCACTCAAACTGTTCTACAACAGATAAGGTTCTGGCTTAACTTTACCATATAATTTATTATTACAGCATTTACCACTATCTTCTAAGTGCAGAACTAGATAAATACACATCACCCCTTCTGAAGCCCCTTTATCCTATTCTAACAATGCAGTTTCCTTAAACCCTAACACGTAATAAAACCTCGGTAAACGTTTTATATCTTTCATACCTTACTTTATGTAGGTCAAGCTATTCTTTAATCGTATACATTCCTTTCTACTTCACCTCTTCAGTAATTTGTTATTACAGCATTTAACACTATCGTCTAAGTGCAGAACTAGATCAATACACATCACCCCTTCTGAAGCCCTTTCCTAATATTCTAACAATGCAGTTCCTTAAACCCTAACACGTAATAAAACCTCGGTAAACGTTTTTATAACTTACATACCTTACTTTATATAGGTCAAGCTATTCTAATCGTATACATTCCTTTCTACTTTACCTCTTTAATATTTTATTATTGTTGAAATGCGGAATAAAATGTTTGCAAGAAGTTTTTATTATTTATATGTTAAATGCGTTAAAACATTATAAAACAAATGTATTGTAAACATATGTATTATGGTCTAACAATTAACTGTCAACCAGTAGCATGATAATGTTGTTTTAAACTATGATCTTCATAGTGCAAAGTAGCCTTCGCACAGTTTGTATACAGTACGCTTTTTCAAGTTTTTGTTTTATTTGCTGCACAGTGTCGGTTTGTTTAGTAGGTTTTACAACTAACTGCTACAAATAATATGGGTTTCAGTATTACACATTAAAGACAATTAAAATTGGGCTTTGGTTATAACATTATAAATATGTTGTTTATTTCTTAAAAAGTAATGACGCAGGCGGCCTAATACAAAATTGTTCTTTGCTTTTTGTCTAAACTCTTTACTTTACTATATACAATTTATACACATTTCATTTAATATATATTTAAAAATAATTGTGTTGTCATAGAACCAAATATTTTGTCTTATTTATTTAAAGTTAAATGCTGCTCCTTGAAAGATAATTTTCGTACATACGTCTAAACAATGAGCAGAGAGAGATAGGGGATGGAGGGGAGAGACGGGGAGAGTGGGAGGGGGGAGAGAAGGGGATGTGGGTGGGGGTGGTGGAGAGAGATTTCTTTTTTTCATAATCAAAGTATTATTTTTTAAGCAGTCTCTCATTGGAATTTTTAATGGCGAATATGAAAACAAATTTATTGAGTTATCAATGGAAGGCGTCCATTTTGCATATCTAACCTCTTGTGCGAAGGAAATATTTTGCTTCTCACGCCAATTCCCATATCTAGAAAAGTTACTTTTCCCTTCAAAATCATCATCTAGAGGTTAACTTTCAATTTACAACAGGTTTGTAGTCACTGTTGGAAACAATGATTTGCACCTGTCAGGAGTTAAACAATTCAAGTTCTGTAGATAATAAAAATATAACAGAACTTAACTTATTTATCTAGTATTCATCTTCTTTATAAAATGGTTTAGGCATGCAGCATAATTTAGTGGAAGAAGTGCCGCTTTACACTCATGCGTCTGCCTGCATCCAATGCCTGCTTCATTATCTTTTTGTCTGGTTTCTGAATTGTGTGACCTATCCAATTCAACTTCATTCTCGTGATGATTTTATGAACTGGTTTAACCTGGTTTAATCTTTCCAATAAATTCATTTTTTTATATTGTTGTTGGCCACAATAATTTCGTTGATCTTTTCCGGCACTTTGACGAAATCCTGTAACCTTAGTTCCATCCTTTTATTTTTATTTTTGTGTCTTCCATGTTTTCCTTTCATAAACGAAAACAATTTGTCGCTATTATTACATATGTCCATAAATATCCCTTATCTGTCTTCCTTCCAAGATAGCGAAACATATCAACTTCATTTAGTTTCTCTCCACCTAGTGTGACAGTTTTTTATTTTCTTTCATATAATTGGTTTTGCCTCCAGTCATTTTCGGTCCCAATTTTTTTTAAATAGGTCTTGTATTTCGCTCAGTTGCTCTCCTGATAATCCAAACAAGCACTAATAGGTAAAAAAATAGGTATAAACACAATATCAGGAACTAACTACACTTGCATCTGTATTGCTCCAGGTGATTTGAGGAAAATTCTCGCTGAGCAGCTTTAGTAGAGTTATTTTAATATATTTTCCAGCAATTCGTTAGTTATTCAATATTATTCACACTAATGAAAACCATATACTTTAAACAATAATACTTTAAAATTATTATGGAAACTGTTTGGTTGAGATATGTTTTCCCACTTGGCACTTGGTTTTATCTTTCTTTAACATGGTGTTTCGTCAAGTATCGCTTTTGTGTAATTTAAATGATAAAAAAAATAGTGAAAAGAAAGTTACAGTTTTAAAATATCCACCCTTTCGGTTAGTTGAACTCGACAAAGTATTTCTCTTAGTTATAGCAAAGTATAGAAATTCTTAAAAGCTGTGTCACTAAAAACAATAGTTTTAATTGAAAAAACAGTGAAGCGTTAAATAGCTTGTATATTTGGCTTTCAAGATATTTAATACTCGAGACAATTAATAAACGAGGAAGAAGGGAAGGATTTATTTCAAGCAGGGAAATAGTTCAATTTATTAAGTTTCCTCTCTTAATCGCATAAACAAGTTTAAAATATTTCTTTCTTATTTGACAGTGAAACATGTTTGCCATATGGATGTTGTAAATAGCCTTAACAATATGATCTACCGATAACTTAATTTTTTGTTCATTTTTATAGGGCGTTCTCTTATATACTTTTTACGGAAATCAATTAAATCTACTATGATTATCTTAGGCTTTAGATTCTGAATTTTATCCAGAATCTCAAATAGAGATCAGGTTTTCTGTTTGTTTTTATTAAACATTATTTATTTACAATAAGAAGTAAATATTATTACTTATTATTGGTGTTTTACTAGGCAAGGCCTCGAAACATTTATTGGTCCAACTGTTTCTCAGTCACTCCACAGTCACTGTTTCCTGTTTAGTTTAAAAGGATACACTTTATCTCGTTTGGTTTTATTAACACTGTATAAAACTTGTATAAAGAATTTTGTGATTTACAATTTTTAGATATTTCTAAAAAATGTTGCTAACACATTTATTTGGCGACATCTGTTTATTTGTTGACAGATTTGACTTGCGGAGGGATTATTTGCCTTCTCTGCAGCCAAAATTTCGAAAAGAACTGGTGGTGTTAAATCTATTTTTATAGGTTATAGCAATATTAAATCGGACGAAAATTTTGTCAATAAATGTGGTAAAAATATGTTTTTACCAGTGAAAAAAGGACAACAGTGGGTGAGTGAAAACTGTAACTAACAAAAATCAGAGTACATAAAAACTTTTTCCAATTCATCCCTATCTTTACACAATGTTACTCCCTAAGCAATTTCATATTAAACATTTATTATTTGTGTTGTTTTTAGAATTTATACATATTTGTATTTTCTTTTATATGTATATAATGTAAATCTGTCAAAATAAAATTACTAAATTGTCTTAGTTTTAATTTCAGACATTTTAGTTAAACATTTCGAGATTGATGGTGGTACGGAACCCTTGGCAATCAAGTTAATCTCGCACTTCTCAGGAATATTTAAATGCTGAAGTGTTTATTATTATTATTTTTTATATATAGCAATTAGTTTTTGTTTTTTATTAAAAGTAAATCAACTTTACGGGTAAATAAATAAATTCTTCCAATAATAGTTCTTATGACTACGAAATAGATGTATGAAGTGGTAATATGATCATCATAATACAAAACAGCTCTGTCTTCAAAAACAGTTTGCTGTGCATGATACTGATCAAATCGATATTGGGTCGTAACAAACTCTAAACACGCAAACAATGGTTCGGATCAGGTGCATTTTATTGTTTTAAAGTAGGGCAACATAAAATTTGATAGTACAGGCTTACACTAGTTGCCGATAATACAGAGGAAACTATTTCCTGGTCATGTTGTATATCCGTCAGTGGAAGTCAAGTTTTCTATGATATATTTCTGTTTAAACAGTGGTATACTTTCTGAAACACGTTCTATGTGTTCCACTCGTATAATATGCAATTAGCCAGATTTATTTGCATTTAATAGAAACAAGATTGTATTCATATTGTTCACATAAGACGAATTTTTAACAACAAAACTAATTCATTTAAACAATACTAATGTTACAAAACAAAACAAAGTTCTTTTATTAGTTTTTCTTTCAAAGTTTTTTCCCTTTATTGGCTTATTTTTTAAAATTAATAGATAGTTTTTCATCACTTAGATTTGGTTTGGATCGTCAGTGTGATTTAAAGCTAGCTACAACTACTCCCTTAGTTGTATTTCGGTTTTTCCGAACAGGTAGTTATAACTTCACTTTTGATGTGATAAAAAGAGAAGTGTGTCTACTTACCTTTAGTTATAACTCCAAAATTTTGGAGTGCTAGGAAGAGCACACTTCATTTATGTCAGTTGTTAGTCAAATTCACGATGGCGATGTTTATGCACCTAAAGGGGTCCACAGACAATCAACTTGGTCGCCAACATTGTTGCCAAAATGCCATGTTGACGACAATGTTGAACGTCAGTGGTCAAGTTGGTGGCTGATATTCCATGTTGAGGACCATGTTGAGGTAAGATCAAATAGGTTTGATATTTGGTAAGCAGACCCAAATATAACATCAATATAATGACGTTAGCAACTTGGTTGTAAGGAGTGCCAATTACATATACAAATATGAGTGGTAATGAGGTTAAAGATAATGGTTAAAGGCGTTCGTCCAGTCTCTGTTACAGTTGGATGGGTTCTAACCTGGTTACTAATGTTGGATTGACTTTGGCTATACGTTGTTCTTCCATCTTATTTAGTCTAACTAACTGGCAAAAAGATGTTGACAACATTCGAGTGGAAATGTAGCAAAGTCTACTGTATTTAAATATTCTGTTCAAAAACAATTTTTCGGTATACAAAACTTCAAACATGGTGATTACTTATCAAACAGGTGTTGTAATAATTTTATTTCAGCCTGTATTCATGATCGCCACTTATATGTATCACAAAATGGAAACATAATTGAAATAAGAATAAACAATTTCGTTGTTAGAACTTGTTGATGAGTTTTTATTAAGTTGAGTGACATAGAAGGCCCTTAATAATCAAGCTAATCTATTGGTAAAGAGTTATAGATTGTTTATTATACTACGTTTTACAAGTATAAATCTTTTTATATGTTACCTTCAACGAGAGTTAGAAGTCTGCCTGTTCCCGTCTCAATAAATCACACTTATATGTCTTCAAGAACCTTTATTCCCGTGGGTGAAGTCACATCCAGTAATCTGTCCTTTCTGGAAAGTCTTTTCGGTTTTATTTGCCCTCGTCTTTTTCCAGTAGTTAAATAATTCTCAAGTACTAGTCTAATGAAATTTTCTACCTAACATACAAACGTTGAACTGTATAAAGGGTGGATTCGTATACGTGAGTTTACACTATGCAGGACCGTTTTGGTTGAATTAATGTTTCGCGTCCCAACCCCGCCTCGGCCTTCGGTCTCAGATGGCTGCTTCACTCGCAGTTGGAAAATTCGCTAAAGAATCTCGTTAATCTTTGGCTCGTTTGTACAAAGGTTTTTAAATTTATGAAAGCAGGCATAAATATATTAACAGTAATTACAAGATTAATAATTTACACCTCAAATAAATGCTTTAGAAACGTGAGAGGCTTTCATTACGATTTTAGTCCTAGTTCTACTATCTTCTGTCAACTGAAGTTTTAAAACCAGACCTAAATATAATACAAATTATTGTAGGATTAACATAACCTCAATACTATGTTTTAGAAATGAGCCATTCCTATATTACAAAATTGACTATTAGAATTTATCCTTCTTTGCCAAGTTTACCTTTTTTTTGACAAAATAAATTGTTAAATCAGGCCCAATTTATTCTAATTACAACGTGCTAAAACAGTATAAATTATCTTGTTTTTTTAACAGTAATTAAAAACTATCCAATGAACAGCTGATTTTTTATAATACTCAATCTCAGTTCTATTCCACTCTATTTCCAACGTGGAGCTAAAACAGTATAAATTGGCTTGTCTATAAACAGCTGTTTTGATCGATTTATTTATTATTTCGTTGTTATTTTGTAACCAACATGGCGACCCATAAGGCCGTATGTTAAAATTTTTCAACTTTTAAATTAGATTTTCTCCAAAAATTGCGTTTTTACACGAAATACAACTATATGGTTGTACTTAAAAATCAAAACTACACCTAAAAACAAAATTTCTTTTAATTCGTTAGAGCCGTTTTCGAGATACAAAGATAGATACAAGAATTGCTCATTTAAAGTAATATTATACTGTATCGAAAAGTGTAAACAATTTTGTTTATAAAAAATTGTGTTGCATGAAGAGCGTGTATAAAATATACATGAAGAGAGTGAGTACGATTACAAGGTTTTCGTACGTTAATTGTTAACTCTTTTAACCCTTGAGCCCGGTCTTTTCCACTTGGCTTCAATAAAACGTATAGGTACATATTACGCTATCAAATAAACGGCAAATTTCTTTGATCAAAGATTTTCCATCAAGGAAATTTGACGATTGTTTGACAAAATAATTTGTTCATCAAACTTTGATGAATTTTTGACAAGGTAATATTGTCATCATTGTCTTCTAAATCAGGCACGTTGTTACCTTCAGAAATGTTGACATTTACAATGTCTTCGATAAAATTAGAAACGTCTGTTTGGCAAAGATTTCCAAAAAACAATAAGAATAAAGTACTAAAATTTTAATACACTACGCATTTTTTAGGTAACCTTCTAACTTCAAAATATAAGTTCTTCCTGTTTTCATATATATCCTTGCGTTTCTTTCCTTTTATATTTATAATACGATGGCGAAATTGGGAGCATGGAGTGTTGAAGGTATGAAAGATTAAAATTTACATTATAAAAAGAAGAATTAGAACAAATTACAAATTATTGTTTTGCAGTCTGTAATATTGGGGTTGGCAGTAAAGCCCATGTTTATGTTTTTTGTAAAACATTAAAGAGACCTTGATTTCGTTTACTTTATTGTAAAAGTATTTTTACAAGTTTTTTTAAGATTTGTTTTTGAAATCTTAAAACCAGTTACTATACGAATCACAACCTTTCAACTATAAATTCTTTAATAATAGTTAATAAGTAATAATAATAATAACATAATAAACCGAAACATAACACCAAAATAAATATATATATGCTTGTGTTATCTCGTTCATAATTTGCTTGTGATTATCAATTCTTTCGGACCTGGTCTGGCAGACCTCCTCGTGTTACTCATTTCAAATAAGCGTGTCGTTATATTCCTGTATATGTATTGAGTGTTTTGAATAGTAATATGTACTTCACGCTTCTCTCCGGTTTCCCAGCTATGACAACCACTCAGGTTCTTCGCCTTAAAAAAAATTAAAACATGTAGTGGAATAGGCAATTGAAATGTATGTAGGTAGATGTATGTTAGTTTCAGTTACATGCCGAGTTATAAATATGTTGAAACACATTGAAACACGATCAAAATGGCCTTGCGCACCCCCTCCAGGCGATGATGACCCTTCAGGGGTTTCGCCTCAAACGAAAATGTATTTCAAGTGATTTGTTAGAATCTGAATGAGAGATTATACAACTACATTAACTCTAAAGTAACAACACGAAACTAAATAAAACTAACAATATGTTTAAGAAAGAGAGGAACGAATGAGGGTTAATAAATAAATGCAGACTTGTGTTTGTTAGTCCACTGACTTCGCTTACTGGTACTAGTTAGAGCGCTTTAGAAAGAGACCTACAACAAATTGTTTAACTAATTCTCTAGCATTTTTACCTACAGTACTTTCGAAAATAAAAAGGAATGGGATATTTTAGCAACCTGTTCTGAATATCTTGAAAGCTACATATCACAAAATAAGCAAAATAAAATAGCTTTGATACTTAAATAAAGCTTTTTTAAACGTAACCCACTTGAAAGTATCATCAAATCTTTATATTTTGGGGTAGCAAACTTTGGCCTAAAACATTCATAATACAGTATTTTTGAGTTCAGATTATTAAAACATATTCGTGCTATATAACTGTGCGAAATTTCTGTGATAGTTTTAGGCGTTATAGAGAAATAAAATCTTGAAAGACAGAAACGAGAGATCCTACAAGTGTCTAGTTTTTTCTTTTAAGAAACGGAGCTCAACAAGAGGCATAATATTAGTAAGTTATTCATTTTTGAAAATTGAAGCAAATTATATTTTTGCATAAGTATGTATTATTTTATGTCATCACAAGTGGTAACAAAAGATCATTTTATCATACTAATGATGTTTTTAATGCACGCTTTACCATTCTATAATGTTATAGCCTTACTGGATAGTTAATGACAATACTTCTAATTACCTTAAGGTGAATTCCGTCAACTAGCCTTGGTTTGATGTAGTTAGTATATCTCTTTAATCACATTACGCGTTTCGACTTTTCAATTC
>JAGFPH010023230.1:0-12068 GCA_018207615.1 Philaenus spumarius
AAAAATAGAACAACGATTTCGTCAGGAATTGATTAATCTCACTCATAGAATTAGAACACATTATAGTAAAGGTTCAAAATTTAAAAGTGTAAATGACTATAAACATTGGAACGATTTATGGAAGGGTACTGAAACAGCAAACCAAATAATGTATGGATTAGTAATAAAATGGCAAGGAAACGATTAACAACGTTTAGTAGTAAACAGAGAGTCGTTAGGAAAGGACGTGGAATAGTGTCTGGAATTTTAAGTGCAGGCGATAAAGTTTTAAACAAAGCTATCGACTTATTACCTATTGAACTTCATTTACCATCTTACAATTATTGCGGTCCTGGTACAAAATTAGCTAAAAGACTTGCCCGTGGAGACAAAGGTATAAATCCTTTGGACGAAGCGTGCAAACAGCACGATATAGCCTATAGTAAGTACAGCGATTCCGACAGACGTAGAGTTGCAGATAAAACTTTGATTGAAAGGGCTTGGAATCGGGTTAAAGCGAGTAACGCGTCCGTAGGAGAAAAAGCAGCTGCTTGGGCCGTAACAAACGCCATGAAATTAAAATCTAAAATCGGAAGTGGTAAGAAAAAGAAACGCAGGACAGGAAAAAAGAAGACTATCGACCAGATGCTAAAACAACTAAAGGGTAAAGGTCTTTACTTGAAACCTTACAAAGGAAAGGGGAAAAAAAGTAAAAAAAAAAAGCATTTATAATTCCCATCAAACCGTTGACTAATATTGATTTAGAATATTATGCCGATAAATTAAAAATCCCATATTTCAGAGGTGTTTTTATGAGAGATACATTACCAAACACTCCTTTGAAAAATGAGTCGGGTATTGTAAACTTGGATAGTTTTAGGGGTGACGGCACGCACTGGGTCTGTTATAAGAAACGAGGTGATAGTGTCGATTACTTTGACAGTTTTGGTAATCTAAGACCTCCTTTAGAATTGTCACGTTATTTTGGACCATTTGTCAGAGTTCACTATAATTACAAAAGACACCAACCATTAAATTCAGTCGTTTGTGGGCATTTGTGCTTAAAGTTTCTATCATCATGAGCATAGTTTTAAGTGGTAACAGTTCTACACTTTTGTGTGACTTTTTTCCCTCTATCGATGTATCGATTGGAGATTGGGAAATTGGTCTTATAGATCTAGCCACCTACAACTCTATCCCAAACGTTACGGAGAACATAAATAATATAATACAAATTGGTGATGAAATAATTAAACTTCCTACTGGATCATACGAAATCGAAGACATGGAAAAGTTTATTGTGGCAAAACTCAAACCGCAGGATATTAAATTTTCACTGAAACCAAACAACAATACACTAAAAGCTGAAATATTCTGTTCAAAAAAATCTACTTTAGTAGAGAGCATTCAATTAACTCATTACTAGGTTTTGACAAAACAGACTTGGACCCCGATATTAAACACACGTCTCAATTACCAGTGAATATTATAAAAGTAAACGTGATTAGAATCGAATGTAGTATTGTAAGTGGGTCATTTCAAAATGGCGTTCATTCTCATATAATGCATGAATTTTACCCCCAAGTTCCACCAGGGTATAAAATTGTAGAACTCCCTCCAACTGTAATATATTTACCTGTTAACGTAAAAATCATTCATAACATAACTGTAAGTCTAAAGGACCAGAACGGAGATTTGATTGATTTTCGAGGTGAGACGGTTTCTGTTAGATTGCACCTACGAAGGCGAGATGGGTCTCGTATTTATTAATGATAGGAATAAAACAAGCATCAGTTCGTGTTCAAACTCGAAAGGGTTAACACCTAGAAATATCCGTTTTCTTAGATCGTTAGGTTTCAAAATAAATAATGGATCTTTTAGCCATTGACAGTAAAGCTGTATACAACGATTCCATTACAGGATATGAATTCCATACGCATAAACCCTATGCGTCAGCTACTTATGGTAATAATGACGAAATTCGTATTGGATTAAATCAACAGGATATAATTACAGCCCCTTGTGATAGTATATTACACATTAAAGGTACTTTAAGCGGTAAAAAAGCAGACGGTACAGCTGCTACTATAAAACTGGTCAACAATGCAATAGCATTTTTATTTGACGACATTAGATATGAAATTGCCGGAACCGAGATTGATAGAACCAGAAACGTGGGAATTTCCAGTACTATAAAAAATCTGATGTCAATTAAACTAAATGATGTGAATAAAGTGCAAAACGCCGGTTGGGTGGGAGCTGGTGTAACGTATGAATCGGGGACGTTTACTGTCTCTATACCTTTAAAAATGCTTATGGGTTTTTTTGAAGACTATAGGAAAATTGTCGTGAATGTAAAACAAGAGCTTATACTTTTAAGGTCGGCTTCTGATCTAAACGCAGTGTACAGTGACGATAACAATGCAACGGTTGACCTAACAATTTCCAGTATTTGTTGGAAAGTACCCCATTTGACTGTTTCGGACACTCTAAGAATGAAAATTTTAAAAATGATTGAACGAGACACCCCAGTGCATGTTCCCTTTAGAAGCTGGGAGTATCACGAATTTCCTACACTACCCCAAACAACACAAATTTCTTGGACTATTAAAACGGCTAATCAGTTGGAAAAGCCGCGATATGTTATATTAGCCTTACAGGAAGATAGAAAAAATAAACTCAAGAAAGACGCTTCTTTGTTTGACAGATGCGCTGTCAACAATGTAAAACTGTATTTGAATTCCCAATATTACCCATACGATAATATACATGGAGATATTTCGACCATGTACGAAATGTTTACCAACTTTCAACACGTCTACTATGGGTCTGAATCATTCCCACATGTTAATCTAGACACATTTAAAAATAAAACTTCTTTATTTGCAATTGACTGTACCAACCAAAACGATTCTATTAAAACCGGACCTGTTGATGTACGTTTGGAAATCGAAACGACAGCAAATATTCCTCCCAATACATCAGCTTATTGTTTAGTCATACACGATTCACATATAGTTTACAATCTACTTTCGGGATCTGTAAAAAGAATGGTAGCTAGTTCATAAACATAAACTTTTGCTTGATCGTTTCAGTTATAATTATGGAGTCTGAGAGGATGGACGTGGAGCTTGCGCCTACCAAACGATGGGTTCCGCCTAACTTGCCTTTGGGTATTTTCTTAAAATCAGTACATTTTCTAAATCCAGAGTGCACAAAGTTTGTTGCGACTGGTTTATTCCAACATACGGGATATGGTCTTGGGGTATTATTTCAAGCTGGTAAAAAATTTGTTTTCTTTACAGATGAAACGTTTAAAGAAATACTTGTTCATATTGAACAAATTACAGAGGCCGTCACGGATAAAGGTACACACAATTTCATATTAAATACAGGCGATTTTAAAGTAAAAACTATGTTTGGCAAACGATACATTGTACTACACGATGGTCAACACACGTTGACATTGAACGCTTTAGAGTGGGGATTATTTAAAGACGTCATATCTCTCATTAACCGACGGATTAAAGAAATATTTTATATAGAAGAAGATTTACGCAGTTACATTAGTGAGTGTTTAACCACTGACGAACTCGTTTCTAGCACTCTCCCTGAAGCAGACAAATTGTTTGACGAGATAGTGTTATTTAAAAAATATGCAAGCCGTAGTTGAGTTTCACGGATTCCTAGATAACAAAAAGAATTATGTAGTCAAAGAGCTGGCTATAGTCGGTACTGATTTCGAAAGCGTCACTGTTTTCAAACCGCCCTATACATTTAACTTACTGAATGCTAAAGCTCAGAGATCGGTCCGCTATTTGCAAACGCACTATCATCTTCTCGGATGGGATGATGGTGATGTTCCCTATGACGTGGAAACTATACGAACATTGTGCGAACCGTTCTCTACAATTTTTACTAAAGGTATTGACAAAGCTCAGTTTTTAAGACAATTTCACCCTTGTGTAAAAGAATTGCCAGAGGAAGAAAAATACTCCTACTGTACAGAAATTAAATGTATATTACCTCAACACTTTCAACACGATAGTAAATGCGCATTAAAAAGTGCTAAATATTTTTACAATTTATTCCTTACTTAGTGTGTTTGTACTGGTCACTGGCGCAGGGTTAAGTCCCTCGTAAACCTAAGTGTGTACGATATGGTGCGGAAAATCCGTAAACCTATAAGGTCACTGGCGAGAAGTTAAGTCTTCCGTAAACCAAAGTGAGTAAGGAACAAATTGTAGAGAAAAAAAAAATAAAAAAAAAAATAAATAAAAAAAAATATATTGGGAGGCTACATTTTGTAATGGAGTGGTAGTCACCGGGAGTAGCGATGGTTTGGGGCTACTTCCTTAAGGGTGGACCTTCCGTTCACCCTGGTTGTGGGATGCTACTTTAAAAGGTGTGTGTGTGTATGTGTGTGGAAATTTGCAATAAAAGTAGTATAAAAAAAAAATTTGATTGTTCCAGATAATGGATATTATTGAATTGTTTGTCGGAGAGGAGCTCCCAAACCTATTTTTTGTAAGTAGAAATAAAAGATAACTTTCTTAACAGTATAAAATTGAAATGTAGCTATATCTGTTTGTTTTGTTTTATAGGAACAACCAAGACGTATGGTTCATTTTAGAGATGGAATGAACATTATATTCTATATAGTAAACGATTTCGAACAGAGAGAGGCGAGAAATGGTTTCTGTTGGATAAGGGAAGCCGCAGAGAGAAGAAGAAGAAGAAGGGCAAATAAAAAGAAAATGTGCACACAATGATGATAAGTTCGCATTTAACGTGACATTATCTGTTTTTGTTTTTTTTGTTTTTATAGGAAAGGGAATATATCATCGGAGAAGACGACGCGGATATAGACTGGGCAGAGTACTTCTTCCAGTATCCCGATGAGGTGTCTTCGGACGAAGAACCTCTCCAGTGGGAGCTGGAGAGGATACTGGGGAGGGATATTTGAAAATAAAAAAAAAATAAAAAAAATATTACGATTGTTTTGTGTATTTTTATTTCTGTGTTGTTATTATTTGTGTAAAAATGATCTTCCTAACTGTAAAACAGTTTTAATTTTGTTTTACCTCCTTTCAGACCTGATTTTTTTTTTCGAGGATGATATTTTCCTGCTTAATTATGACTAAATATAATTTTAATAGTTTTTGAATTTTGAGAAATATTTATGTGTACAATAGTACACAGTAGGTTTCGAACTGTTTGATATTTAACACGACCTGCCTAAATAAAAATTAATGTTTTTCATACCAGTTTTCTATAATTTTATTCTTAAAAATGCAATATAAAATAAGAACTATAGTAATTTGTCATAGATATGTGTATTGTGTTTAATTCCAAGCAAATCACATTGTGCGATCACAAATCGCACAAATTAACCTTTTGCACTCTATTTATTTGGCACTTGGCTGCTCCACCAGCTCCAATTAAAATATTACTGTTTGCAGAATTATAATAATAGAGTTTAGAGCCTAATAAAAAAATATGTTTTTTTTTATGAATTTAAAAGTAGTAATTTATATATGATTAGAGCTTTAAAAATAGTTTTTACAGTAAATATGTCTGTTTAAGTATGTCAATTGTATTTATATTTATTCAAAAATTTATTTTAACAATAACATTTTTGCGAAATAATGGTACATAACCACGTTAACGTATAGTTTAAACAGTTGCCATTTCTCAACACAAAATAAAACAAAAACAGGGTCTTTACATTATTTACATTAACAAAATTTACACAAAACTGCAAAATAATAACGTACAGTAAAAATAAATTCTACTTGAAAAAGCGTAAACAAAGGTTACAAGGCGCAGGATAAAAGACGATGCTATTTGTATTTCTTGATCATGACTGGCAACAGCTGCTCAACTTCATAAAATATATTCCACAGCCAATATAATCTGTCACTGGTTTCTAAACTGTTTTAACAACATTGAAGTCTCATTAGACCGAAAACCACAGATTCTACACTTGTTTAGAACATAGAAATCATATTAAAACGTGTGTCGGAATGAGTCCGACAGTGGAGCGCAACGGCAAATTAGCGATGTCGGAATAAGTTCGCTTATGAAGCGCAAAAGGTTAAAACTAAACTTACAAAAATATCAGTTTTGTAGTCACAAAATAGGCTATTTACAAAATTAAATAAACAGCTGTTCAATAATGTTTAATTCTAAAAGTCATATATACTGTACACAATTAGTGTACGTCAACATTAGCAAAATAATACAGGCAGTCGTGGACTGTCGTCAGAAGTGAAAACATTTTAGCTTCATATAGTTAACTTTATTTTTGAGTTATTAAGAAGTATTTTTAATCAATGTATTAATGTTGTAATGGTATCTTAAATAATTGCAAAGATGCGACAGAGCCTTAAATAATTGTGGAGATAAGATAAAAAAAATTGGTATGTCAAATATAACCATCTGTTTCTGTTTACATGACCGAAGCCAGGTACGACAGCTCTAAAAAGTTTTCCTTATTTACCTGACCGAGCCTGGTACAGCGGCTATAAAAAAATAACTTATTTACTTGAACTAATATGTTTTGGGCACCAGCAATTTGGGAAATAATCTACTCACGAAGGCGCTAAACAGCTGCCTGTGAGTACGCAATATGATAGTAGAATTTGTTTGCGCCTAGTAGTTTCGCAAGTTGCACCACTTGGCTTCGAACCGTGTACTTGTATGATATTTTAAGTTTTGGTCGTTTTGGGGAACCAAGCGAACTATAAGGTCGCGTAAAAACAAAATGTGCGAAAAATATCCTACATTTATATTTTTAGGAAAAACTTTCATTTTCGTAGTAAGAAACTCAGAATAGTTACTTCCGGTCAAAAACGTACTTGCGTTTGTTGGAAAAACGAACTCGTCCAAGTGACTTAGACAACCAACGTGTGTACCAAATTTGAACCAAATCGGACTTAAAATGAGGCCACTAGAGTGCGAACACATATATGTAACATTTTAATGATACCCAAAACGTGTTCTGGGGACCGTGATCAGTGCTCATTTACTACTCTCAACCTCAGGTCTCACCATAATAGTCACTGCAATAGCTCATTTTTTCCTATGGAAATTCGCTAATAAACCTAGTCTATACCGTAAACCTTAAACGATAAATAAGTACTTAACAAATTAAACCAAGACGTAGTTTAAAAATGGAGTCTTATTCAATTAAGAAATCATGCTCGGTAAACTTCATTCCTAATGCTTGGCGCATTATCGTCGACACTGTCGGGGTCAAACCAGTTTTGACCGTCCAGACTTGCTGACATTTCGAAAACCTAATTAGTTTACAGCGCAGTTAGGAACCAGTTTTTGGTGACCCAGCGCAAGCTTGTTGACATTTTAAAAACATTCAGTTTTCGAAAGTTGTTTGTTCTGTCTACTCGTGTAAGTGAAATCACCGTAATAAACAGGTAGGAGTTTGTTTTGTTTTGTTTGTATATAGAGAGTACACCTATACATTATCCCTGAGTAATATAGGCTATAATTCATTTTAGTAAAAACCTTTTTATTTTAATATTTGTACATTTAGTCGGAAAAATCTTAGGTTATGTCTATAACCAACACATGTATTTACATTTATTACCATAGCAACCAATTGAATAAAATAGCTGATAAAACACTTATTAATTTTCTAATTAAAAGTTGATTTCAAACTTTGAAGCAATTATTCATATTTCTAACTTTTAAGATAGGACCTAAGTGTAGACCTGAGCATTGCTGGTTCTTTTAACTGATGTTATAAAATATACGAAATAATTTGATTTGAACATTTAACATTATTTACTGTCTTAGCTTTTGAAGGTTATTATAAAATGAAACATGGGTTGGCGTGCGAAGCACACGGGGGTCTCCCTAGTAGGTGATAAATGTCCGCAAAGATTTTACAATATTGAATAGTCAACTTTTAAAATGAATCTAAATTAACGTTACATAATTTTAAAACAAAATACTTATTATTTGTTCAAATGTATCTGTTATTTGTATAAACAATAATCATCTGTTTTCTTTTAACCTGTATTTTATTAGAGGTAGGCCTAATGTTGTATCTATTTATAGCTACCATGGCAACGAATACATAATAAACATACCCTTTATTTAGTTGTTTAGTGTTATAGGCCTAACCTAAACGATGTTCACGGAAATTTGCAATAATAGTTATTGACGTGAGCGGACTAGACCCCAGGGCTTAAATCGATATTGAAATATTAAACTTTAATTTAGGCCTGACTCATTTCTGAGGCATAGCGTTGAGAGGTTAATCCTTTAAAGTGTATTTTTATTACAGGTAGACTTAATGTTGTATATACCCTTGATTTAGTTGTTTAATGTTATAGGCCTAACCTCAAAACTCAATAATCCAATATTTATTATTGAACTCTTAGCCCTGCTTATAATCAAGCTTTAGTTCGGTCTCCTGGTACTTGTAAGATAAAGCTTAAAATGAGTACATTATTGTTGTTTATAAAATATTAAAACTGGCTTATGCTTTAACATTTTTTCATAATGATTTGATACTGTCATTCAACTATGGCCTGCATATTTTTTAATTAACAAATATTCTATTAAAATAGCAAGACGCTTATCAATGAATCAAAACAGTATTTTTCTTTGGAAAGTGGGGGGTTTTATTATACAAAACTAACGGTATAAATAAATTTGATCAAATCGTGTAAATTTTTACAAACAATATTTTAATGCAATTTTTATTAACTAGCTGACCCGTGCGAATATTTCGCGAGTTATGAATAGGCCTACATTTACCTGATTTAACACGTTGATTTAATCCTGTTAATTAAGTTTATTTATTTACATTTGTTTATAAATAACAGTTTCCCTATATAATCTTACAGTGTAAACAGTCTAACTAACAGCTGCCATGCTAGTTAAACAGATGGTTAATAGATGGTAATTTTCATTAGGAACATACAAAGTATAATATATTATACTTGTATACAAGTTTTATAATCAATTTTTGTTATTAAAACATGAATTTTGAGCTGATTGTCTATTTTTCTGGTGTAACGGTTAAAGAAAGCTTTAAAATGATGCCTTATTCATGTAATTTGATGATGTATTAAGGAAGTTATGGCCTAAAAGTTATCGATGTTAAAAAAAATAGCATTGAGAAATAATATATGCGATTTATATTTTTAACAACGCCCAGAAAATATTAAATTATTCCTGTACAGAGTTGATGTTATATTGTAATATTTTCAAACCTGTAGTAGGATTGAATTAGTATACATTTTTTACAGAATCAGTAACAATTATGTTAAGTGTTTAAAAACAAAATCATCACATAAACAAAATTTACACAAACCTGCAAAATAATAACGTACAAAAATAATAAATACTACTTTAACAAAAGTAAACAACAGTTAATAAATAGTCGTTTCTTTGTGGTAATTCACTCATAAAGTTGAAGTCTGTAATTTAAATTAATAAACAACATTATGTAAAACCTAAAAAACCGTTAATTGAAAAGACGCCCATTTTAACTACTTTTAAAAACTACAAAATATACTTAATATTTTTTTAACAAAAATGTAAGGGTCATTACATTATATACCCATTAACAGCTATTTTGAACTTTGTATTTCTAAATTATAGGTTAGATTTTTATTAAAGTGTGGCCTGAGCCTTGCTGATTGTTCCAACCTTTATTATAACTGCTGTCATAAAATATGCGAAATATTTTTATTTGAACATTTAACATTATTTACTGTCTTAGCTTTGGGTTATTATTAATACTTTGTTATAGAGAAAACATAACATGATTATGTGTATAGAAGGTTCCAACGGGGTTGGCATGCAGAGTACGCAGGGGTTTCCAATATTAATATTACTGAGAGTTTTGATTTTGTTTGCATGTAGGGGGTAATCTCTGGAAACTACTGAACCGATTGAAAACAGTTTTACTATCCCTGAGTAACATTTATTCAATATTCATTTTAGTAAAAACCTTTTTATTTTAATATTTGTACATTTGATCGGGGAAACTTAGGTTAAGCCTATAACCAACACATATTGTTTCTTCAGAGTAATTACATTTATTACCGCAGCAACCAAATGAATAAAATAACAGATAAAACACCTATTAATTTTCTAATTAAAAGTTGATTTCAAACTTTGAAGCAATTATTTGTATTTCTAACTTTTAAGTTAGGACCTAAGTGTAGACTTGAGCCTTGCTGGTTCTTATAACTGCTGTCATAAAATATACGAAATAATTTGATTTGAACATTTAACATTTTTACCATCTTAGCTTTTGGGGGTATTAACAGATTATTCTGATACAATATCAATTTTTACCATTGAATAGAGCTTTAATCTATGGAATTGACTACATTTCAACTCTATAATTGGGACTATTCAATCAACACATAGTTTGGAATACGACATCGGACACAACTAATAACGTAGTTTGGACAATACAACACTAACAACAAAATGGGCAATTCCTAACGCAAAAATACTAGAAAATTAATTTGAAATACAGTATACAGCACTAACCAATGAAAAAATCCTAACACGAAATGTAATTAAAAGACTGTACAATAAGATTAAAAATAATTACAAAAAGAGCCTAACGCCAAGTTTTATAGAGTTGTTTCAGAAATGTTGCAAAATAATAATAATTTAGAAATGTAAAATATTTTTGGAAAATAAAACTTCCTATTCAAAGGGTAGAAGTTGATATTGTATCAAAATATATTTTGAAAATGATAAAATATTTTAACTTACCAGCAGCGGTTGTGTTTCACTTCGCACTGTTTAAACGCGACACTGAAGTTCAATTTGTTTAGAGGGTCTTATATACGTAATTTTAAAAAGCTAATT
This sequence comes from Philaenus spumarius, assembly GCA_018207615.1. Taxonomy (NCBI): domain Eukaryota; kingdom Metazoa; phylum Arthropoda; class Insecta; order Hemiptera; family Aphrophoridae; genus Philaenus; species Philaenus spumarius. Next base: position 10,846 of record JAGFPH010023230.1, read on the forward strand.
GTAGGTCAGCTTTCACATTGCTGCACTTTCCCAAAAGTGCAACGTACTTGTTTTGGAAGTGCATGGCTTCATTTCAACAACGTGGAAAGACACTTTCTAAAAGTAATACAGGGTGTTCCAATATACTCCATAGAAAAAGTGTGCATCGATCAGCGTTCTTAGACCATGGTTTTAAGGTATCATTAAAACTGTAGATACAGGGTGGTTCAGGACTTTGGGGTTTCATTTATTTTGCTGGTGTAATGGGTGTGCATTGATCCTGGTTCTTGGACCATGTTTTAAGGTGATGTTGAAATTATGGATATATTTTTAGGGTTAGGTGATTTCAAAATAACAAGTACAATATATATAGATTAAATTTAATTTATTTGTACATATTGATACATTTATTTATTCCCACCAGTAATTCCTGAATTTACAATTAATCAAAACACAAGTACATAATTTTGCTATAAATCCTGTTCGTAAACAGTTATGGCAGTTGAACAGCTGGTCTTCGGTAAACCGCGTACATATCTTGTCACAGCAGGTAAATCCCTCAAAGTTCGTTTTGTATAGGACCAGTTTCATTGATTTCTTCTGTTCCGTTACACATTTACAGTGACAAAAACTATAACATTTGCAGATGTTACATGCCTTCCCATCAACTTGACATTTAGGTTGCTCAAAACATTGCAACCTACAACAATACAGTGTATACTTCTCCATCTCTCAGAATAGAATGAGGGATGGCCGCTTTGTGCGTGGTGATAATATCCAGCGAGGGGCTTGGTTAACATATTGGGGGCTTGGTTAAGTTAGGGAGAGGGGGGCTTCGTGGGGGTTTGGTTAAGCTATTTAATTGAACTGGGGAGAGGGGGGGCTTAGTGGGGTTTTGGAGAGGGGGGCCAAGTGGGGATTAGGTGAGTGGGATAAGGGGCAAGTGGGGATTAGGTGGGAGAAGGGGATTTGATGGAGTGAGCTAAGGTGGGACAAAGTAAGTGGGAGAAGGGGCAAGTGGGGATTAGGTGGAGTGGATAGGAGAAGGTGGGGCAAGGTGGGTGGGGCTTAAGTGGGGAAATGGGGCAAGTGGGGCAATCTTCTCGACCAATCAGGGGCTTGGCACCACATACTTTTACCCCCTATACTTTGTTTTGGACCAATCAGAAGTTGTGCCCACATGCCAGTATCTCTACTTTGATATCCCACATAATTTGTCAACTCCGAAAAGTTTCCATTTAAAT
>JAGFPH010023231.1:0-12068 GCA_018207615.1 Philaenus spumarius
ACTAAAGTTACAAGTTTAATAATAAATATCCATTAGTGAATTTTAGACATAATAGAAACAACTAAAGTTACAAGTTTAATAATAAATATCCATTATTGAATTTTAGAAATAATAGAGACCACTAAAGTTACAAATTTAATAATAAATATCCATTAGTGAATTTTAGAAATAATAGAAACAACTAAAGTTACATGATTAATAATAAATATCCATTAGTGAATTTTAGAAATAATAGAAACAACTAAATTTACAAGTTTAATAATAAATATCCATTAGTGAATTTTAGATATAATAGAAACAACTGAAGTTACAAGTTTAATAATAAATGTGCATTAGTGAATTTTAGAAATAATAGAATCAACTAAAGTTACAAGTTTAATAATAAATATCCTTTAGTGAATTTTAGAAATAATAGAATCAACCAAAGTTACAAGTTTAATAATATATCCATTAGTGAATTTTAGAAATAATAGAAACAACTAAAGTTACAAGTTTAATAATAAATATCCATTAGTGAATTTTAGAAATAATAGAAACCACTAAAGTTACAAGTTTTTAGTGTTTTTATTGGGTTTACAGAAGAAAACTTTTGTTAAGTATATAATCTCGTTTCACTGTTCTGGTTTTTTCAAGTTTCTGACTCATCTGTTCAATTTTATTTATTTTTTGCTGCGGTAATAATAATTATTGTCCCAAATAAAAATAGTTGCCGTGCTATGTAATCGGAAGTTTAATATATAAACAACATTTAGATACATGTGTGATGTAGCACTTAGCGCCAATTTATATAGCATTGTAATGCAATGTATATGAAATACAAGAACTTCATTGATGGATGTTTTATCTTTATGTATACTCTATAAGTCACACCAATGACTAACAATTAGATTAAACTTGAAATCATGATTTAAAATCTACTGCCCTTATAACATAACAACATCACTCATTGTTTAATATTTTGAAAAAGCTCCTCGTTTGGAAGCCATTTACAACATTGTCAAAAAATATTTTGGGGTTGGGTAAAGTGCCGCTTCATCCAAAATAAGAAAGTGTTTAGGCTTACATTAATATATTTGATTATCCTAAACATTAATAACACAAACATTAAATATATACATAGCATACAATTATACAGCAACTAATAGTCTTTCTTAACAAATTATGTAGGTGTAAGGTTCAGACACAAGTATTGCTCTAAAGTCAATAAGGAAAAAATTACCAAACCAAAGTTCAAATTTAAATATTATAATGTACAATTCTAATCAAATATCTATGTTCATTCATTAGGAAAATAAAATGTCTGTATTCGCTTGGAATAGCCTATGATGTCACAACGAATAGTTAGGGAAACTTTATTACTCAGTTCTGTATTTTCAATTTAATTATATAGAAATATTTTAATTCACTTATATAGGCTAGGCCTACTTTAAGTTATTATTTGAACATTACATCTTCAAATTGAGAAAGTTCCTAATAGGGAATATGGAGTATAAAAAAAGGTTAGATCTCACCCATTTAAGAATAGATTACTGGAATTTTATCAGTTTTCGTTCGACTTACTTTCTCAAATTATGATCGAGACCATCTTATAACATTTCAGTGAACTTCTAAGGTCCTTCTCAACTTCCTTGCGCCAAGATTTTGTTTCTTCTAGGAGTTACATTAATAGGTGACTGTATTGAACTATAGCCTAGGTCTAAATAATTAAAAAAATGCGTTTTTTGCAAAAAGTATCTTTTCTTCCAAAACACCTATTTGTATACACTGCATTTTGTATAGTTAACAATTACTTTTACTTGCGCCACTTAGCCTTATTCCTTTAATTAAAATCAAACGCTTAGTTCTTAACATTTCTAAATTTTACATTTGTTTGTTTTAATATCTAGGACAATTTTTTAATTATTTAATTGACCGAGCGATGCGAGGTCTCCGTTTTAGCTCGACCGTTTTTCATTTCGTCTATGGTCTGTCTATCTGTCTCACGATTTTGGCCAAACGCCTTGATCGATTGTCGTGATTTTTTGCATGAATGTTCCTAGGCCAAGCGATGTCTGTATATGGTTTTTTCCATTTTTCATTTTTAACCCCTTAAATTAAATAAAAATTGTGGCTGCACCGTTTCTCTCAGTATAAGCTTTTTTCCAAAGCTAGTTTGTGGTTTAACTGTAAATCGAATTGAAAAACTAATTGCATTTTGCCAGTAGCAAATTTGATGTTCTACAAAATGGTTTTCTTGATTTTTTCCTTATGTCTAACGGTAAGCTCATAAAATGGCCGCAAACATCAAATTTGTTAAAAATCGGCCAAGTTTTTGTATTTTAACCATGTTTTTATACATATATTTTCTTAGATATCTTCATAAAACCTTATAATTTTATGGAGAGGGAGATAGAGAGAGAGCGCTACCTGCTGTCTAGCTCTTTCCTGCGATACGCCAGTGTGGCCGCTGTAACTGTGAGTGAGTTGTGGAAGGGAGCCGAGATAAGGAGCCCGATGTGCGGTGCGTCACATTTACTGAGTTGGAGTCCTTTACCAATTGCATTATCTTATTAATTTTGTTTCTTTGTTGCACCACACAGTGTTTAGAGTCGAACTGTATTTGGTAAATTTCGAATAATATTAGCCTGTGCTGTCACCATCCATAAGTCCCTAGGCCTCACTTTGCCGACAGTAATAGTGTTTACTATTGGGGAAAACGAGTTAGCTCCCGGATCTACATACGTCGCACTCTCTAGAGCGAACCGATTAAGTTACATCTTAATAGATCAAGAGTTCAACTTTGACCGACTAACTATAATCCGGCAAATGAAGCTGCTTGTGTTGAGAGTAGAAGAAGAGCCCACCTACTTCTACAATGTTTAGTTGACCATCTCGCTTGCCTACTCTCAACATGTAAATAATACTGTATATAGTTATTGTAAATAGGTATTAATCTTTACTCATACTATTAATTACTTATAAATACAAAAATTGTAAAAAAACATTAAAAAATTAAAATCCCCAAAAACATATTAAAAAATATGGATAAGAAGGTACCTCCCCGAGAGACATTGTATTTCCGGTGTCACTTTAAACAGTAAAAAAACTAATAAATTGCAAAATAATTTTTCACTGGCTAAACCTTCTGCTTACTTCCTTACTTGCACACTATTTTTAACCTATGCTCAAAACCACATTTGTTATTTCAATGAGCGAGGTCTACTGTTCACAGAACTACTTGTACATGTTGTGATCAACTTATTTACCTTTTTATTTTTAAATTAGAAATAATTCTTATACTTAAACAGATGTTTCAGAGTTTCATACCTTTGAATACTAAATGGATTCGCGTAATATTCTCAACGATTGCAGGTTGCGATGTCCTTATCGTATCGTGTTATAATAACTTAAATATGTAGAATCGTGAGGTTTATTTCGTCTGATTATATGACCTATTGATGCTGTTTAACGATTAATTGTACTATTTGGTAAGCTTAATTTCTTAGGAACCCTTAGATATTCTTGTTTTTTTTTATAGTGGCTTCTATGAGAAAATGTTTGTAGAAATCAATTCCCTTGTACGGTATTTTGGTCTTAGCGGTGTTAGGTTGTCTTCTTATTAAAAAGGTTTAATTTTGGTTGAGTTTTGTTACTCTTGCAAATCTATTTAGGTTTTCCGGATGTTGTAAATAAATTAGAATGTAATGGTTATAATTTTGTTAGCTATGCTGTTCTGGAAAGTATTAATTTGATCGTAAAGTCGTTTATATTAGTTTTTATTTCTTAGGCCAGATGTTAATTCACCATTTCGCCGCTTGATGTCGTGGTCAATTATTTTAATGCATTTTTATTGATGTAACTAGTAAGCCTCGTAAAAAGTCACAGACAGATTAATTAGATACACATCAGAAATAAATAGCTTAAAAAAAAAACAATTTAACAGAAACAGACTTTATTTAGGCCTACCTATGCAGACGGGGATTTTTAACTCGTTAAATGTGTACAGTATAATTTATAAGGATTATAAAACTGTAGGCCTATTTGTTAAAGTTTGTATTTATATTCATTATTATGTATCTAAATATAGAGAAAAATATTGTCTTTTAATTGCTTTCTAACTTCATATTGATAAATCAAAAAAATATTTAGAATTTATTAATTTCTTCATATAAAAATTATGAAGATGTACGAATATTTCCGAAACTAAACGAATAGGTTCTCTTCTTTAAACTTGTAAAAATGAATATTTATATATATTGATAATAAAAGGTTGCATTTGTATTCATTTTATAACCTCAAAGCAACTATTATAACGTATTATAACCTATATTAGTTCTTTAACTCATATTTTAAGAAAATCAACTTCACAAGACTAAAGTTGAATTAAGTTGTAAACATAACTATAAAGTATAATCTACGGTAGGTTTTATTTTAGTATTACAGATGATGGGTGAAATCAGATGCTATATTATATTGTTACTCACGAAAGTACACTCGCTTTAATAGAGGTTGATATTTCGAATAATAGTATAGAACATCATTTTGAGTTGTTTCAACCTTAAAACCTAAAACCAGGCTGAAAATGAAGAGTAAATAAATACGGATGGGAGTTGCGTTCATGGCTTTGAATAATAGAACGAGATGAAACTGTTTATGAATCTCGCCTAGAGAGAGAAAAGTGTTTACATTCAATTTGTGTGTGCAGCGAAGTAAGAATAATTTACCGGAGTTTACTGTGTTCATTTGCATATCCCATGAAATATATTTGGGTATCATTCATGTAAAAGCATAGCACGTAAATGATAAAGTTAGGAAATAAAATCTGTAGAGAAATAATCAAGGTTTGGACAAACGCCATAAGTATTAAATTAAAATGAATGTTTTAAATTTATTTAAAATGAGCATCGTTTAAATCAATACTAGCATTATAGAAGTAAAATTTATGTGTTGGTTTATAATGCCAATGTTCACCGTAAGCTAAGAATTTACTAAACTTATTGGATACAAATATATTTAGTGGTGATTTATTAGAGAATTTATTTGAGTTGTTTTTGAACACATTTATTTGTAGGTGTCAATTAGTATACCATGTAATATAGTAAATAAATTATAAACTATATAACAATGCATAATTTAATACATTACGTATTGAATAAGCAATAAACATATTTTATAAGAATATAATCGAACATGAATTTAGTGTAAGTACAGTTGACAATAATTTACTGTACCTGACAGTTACATTGTCAGGTCTCAGTTTATGAAAACTAAAAATCCCTGACTACACGCTAATACATTATTAAGATACGTTACGTACTGAAATCTGTGTAAAAAAAGTGTTATATCTTTGTTGGACCAGATAGAAGAACAACAGGTGTTGATAACTTATCGAAGAAATTAAATCAAAATTACTCCAAACTTAACTTACTCGACCAGTATATAGATTACTTACTTGAGTGCCATCTAATAAATCTCAATGAACTATTGAGATAGTCGATGAACTATCTAGTAGTATTTCAAGACTACTGGATTGTTCTTACTAAGATTTGTAGTATCACCTATTTCGTATACTATATTTGGTTTTGTTTCTCAAAATACAAAAGTTACGTTGCAGTAATTATTAATTGGAAACCTCTATTATGCAATACAATTACAAAAAGAGAAAATATAAACATCTAAGATAAAATGACTAATCTATTTTTATAAATAATCCAAAAAGAATAAAACAATTTTGACTAAATAAATAACTAAACAAAATTCTCTCTTACATTTCATAATTTCGAAATGTAAAATCGTTTCTGCCTAGTAATGTAATATCATGCCAAAAATTAAAGTGTAGATTAGACATTAATTCAAGGGAACACAAGTTGTCTTCATTATTAATAACAAAATTACTACTTGGTATATTCCCTTAAAAACCATTTTATTTGTTTATGAAGTTGCATTATTACAAGTTCCAACATTTAAATATATTTATATTTTTTCTCATTGTATAATTTCATTTTATGTTATAAGTTGATATAGGCTAATTGAAAATATATATTCAGTATTTACTATTTTTGATTGAAAATACATTAATGAACATTTTATATAAAAAATTACAAACGTGTCCAGTGGACAAGCATAAATTGACTGACGGTCATCTTGGAAGTTCATAGTATAGAGGCTATGTATGTTTTCAAGTGTTTTGCGATTCAAATACTCTTTTATGTTGTGCTAGAAGGTTGTTTGATATTACATTATTCATTGTTTAATCTTGGCTTCTGTTGTACTGAGACTTGAAGGTTTCTGTTTTATAAAGATGCTCCTTTTAGCCACGGCTCTTTATAGGTGCAACTGGAGGACTACATTAAATTATTGTAGAATCCTGCTTATGTTATTTATAACTAACTTATACTTAAAATCTATTTCGCACGGACTGTATTAGGGAGTAAGGATTTAGGTGTAGAGAGATAACCAATTATCTCCTGTATTCACACCTCGCTGGAGAATATTCAGCCACCCGTCCCTTGCTGGTGGAGTGTAGGCTCACTCTCCTATCTTCGCACACCGGAGGATCTTCCGCTTCCTTGCTGGAGAATATTCAGCCAAACCATTCTAAGCTGGAGAATATTCAGCTACCCGTTTCTTGCTGGAGAATACTCAGCTACCCGTTCCTTGCTGAAGACTATTCAGCTACCAGTTCCTTGCTGGAGAATATTCAGCCAACCTCGTTTCCCCAAAGCGAGTAATTTACGATAAGGTAACACTAACGTAGCATAAGGGACTAGGGAAACATTAGTTTACTAAAACGCAAACTCTTGTAATACATAAGTACTAATTTCGTAATAGATCATAGTTAAAAGTCGAAGGTATTATAAGATAGTTAGTAATTAATGGTTTTCCCCTGGAGTTAGTTCCCCATGGAATTCGGGATTAATTTTTTAGTACCGTAAGAGTAGTTTAGGCACCTCTCCAGTATTCGCAACACGCTGGAGAATATTAAGCTTCCTTGCTGGAGAATATTCTACCGGCCGTTCCAGGCTTTAGAATATTCAGTCGCCCGTTCCTTGCTGGAGAATATTCAGCCACCCATCCTTGCTGGAGAATTTTCAGTTACCTCTTTCCTTGCTGGAGAATATTCAGCCATCCTTGCTTCCCGAAAGAGTGTAATTTAAGATAAGTTATTTTATAATATAGTAATTAATGTTTTTCCATAAAGTTCCCCAGGTAATTCGGGAGTAATTTATTAGTACCGTAAGAGTAGTGCAGGCTATTATCCTGTATTCGCACCCCGCTGGAGAATATTCAGCCAACCTCGCTCCCCACTGCAGTGTATTAAAATATAATTATATAATAAATTCTACTGGAGGAGCTGTTAACACCATCTACCTTTATTAGTTGATCTATGGCTACAGATCAATGGCTACAGATCACAGCAGAGAACAGTTCCGTTTTTTGAGACTTATGTGCAACTTAAGTACAGGTAGCTTTGGTCTTAGCAGTGTGCCTTCAGTTCAGTATGTTGAAATGAATAATAAGTGTTCTTATTTCACCTCATTTATTAAACCATTATCGTTATGTTTACTCGGCGACATAACAATTGGCGACGAGATTAATCGGTGTAAAATTAATTTACAAAATCTGCTGTAGAAAAGAACAATGGAATGGCGACTAACGGTTGTGTTTAACCGCAATGAACGTTTTTGTACAAACAGCGTGTACAAATAAACTAAACGTAGTAAGATGCGTAATCAGTGTTACAATTATTGCTATAGTAAAATTGTTTAGTAATGTATACAATTACGTTGTCTATGTCTTCGGATGAAGAATTTCATATAGAACTATTGTTTAGTGAAAGTAGACAAAGGTTAGACGGACGCATAAAAATGGGTAATGCGCAGTGTTGAAAAGTAATGGTCAAATTAGAATTTTTGGTGATTTTAGAGTGACCGTAAATCCACATATGGAAGTAGATAGGCATCCAATACCAAAAATAGATGATTTATTTAATTCGTTACAAAAGCGGGAATCATTCTCAAAAATCGATCTTGCTCAAGATTATAAGCAAGTTAAATTAGATGAGACGTCTAAGCAATTCTGTGCAATAAACTGAATAAACTACACATACAGGAATGTTTGTGTACAATAGAGTCCCTTATGGAATAGCTTCGGCACCAGGTTTGATTCAAAGAATCATGGAACAAAAGTTGTTAGGAATTCCCGGAGTTGTATGTTTTCTAGATGATATTTTAATCACGGGGCAAAATAAATTCGAAGACATAAAGAATCTCAATGAAGTATGTAATAGATTGAGAATGAATGGATTAACAGTGAGTAAAAATAAGTGCCAGTTCTTTTCTAAAACTATAGAATATCTTGGATTTGTAATAAGCGAAAAGGGGTTAACTACTTCACCCAATAAAGTAGAAGCGGTTTTAAAGGCACCAACTCCAAGAAATGTTACACAACTTAAAAGTTTTTTAGGATTAGTAAACTACTATGCCAAGTTTGTGCCTAGTTTGGCAACAATAGTTAATCCTATGTATAAATTACTGAGAAAAAATAGTCCTTATACTTGGACTGAAACTTGTGCTAAATCATTTAATTTAATTAAGGAAAAATTAGCAACAGTACTATTTTGTCTCACTATGATCCTATTACCGATAATATTAGCTACTGATGCTTCGGGTTGTGGTCTGGGATGTGTACTAAGCCAAATACAGAAAGGTGGGTTTGAGAAACCCATTGCTTATGCATCAAGGTCATTGTCACCAGCGGAATTAGTCTATTCTGTTATTGATAAAGAAGAATTAGGAATCGTTTTTGGAGTTAAGAAATTTAATCAATATTTATTTTGGTAAATTCACGTTAGTAAATAGAGTAAATTTAAACTCTATCGATTTTTGGACCGAAAAAAGAGTTACCAACTTATGCCGCAAGCAGATTACAACGTTATGCATTGTTTCTATCAGGCTATGATTTTGAAATTATGTATACTAAATTTAGGAGTAATTGTAATGCTGATAGTTTGTCTAGACTTCCACTAAATGTCACGGAAGTTACTCAAACAACAGAAACATTTGATTATGTGGGTACATACTTACAATGTTTAAAACAAAACATCCGTTGAATTTCAATGATTTAAGAAAGGAAACCTTAAGGGATCCGGAATTAGTTAGAATTTTCGGTTATGTGTTACATGGGTGGTCTGATGACGTAGATAGTAGATTACGTGCTTTTTCTCTTAGGCAAAGTGAATTGACTGTAGAGCAAGGAATTTTAATGTAGTGCTGTAGGGTGGTAGTTCCTAAAGTGTTAAAAATTTTTATTTAAAAAGAGTTACATTGTGGCCATTCAGGCATGGTTAAAATGAAATCTGTAGCAAGATCTTACATTTGGTGGCCATCTATAGATAAAGATATAGAGTGCTTGGCTCGTAGTTGCTAACTTTGCATAACAGAAAGATAAAACCCAGCTAAAAGTTATGTATATGTTTGGGATTATCCACCAAGGCCATGGCAGAGAGTTCATTTAGATTTTTTAAATTCAAAATTATACTCGGTCATTACCGATGCACATAGCAAGTGGCTGGAAGTAGAAGAAGTTAACTCTACTGGATCTAAACAAACTATTAGTATACTAAGCAAATTGTTTGCTAGATTTGGATTGGTTGTGTTACAGATAACGGACCTCCTTTTACTTCTTATGAATACGGACAATTCCTAAAAATTAATGGGGTTAAACATACTCTTACTCCTCCCTATCATCCAACCAGTAATGGGCAGGCTGAAAATTCTGTTAAAACAGTAAAAAAACTATTAAAATGTGCTATATTAGCAAAAGAAAGCTCAGAGCTACCTTTATGTAGATTTCTTTTAGCTTATCGGAATGCTGTACACAGCACAACCAATGAAAGTCCAGCAAAATTGATGTTTAAAAGAAAGTTGAGAACAAGGCTAGACTTAATAAGACCTCCATTATCTGAAGTAGTGAAAGACAAACAGTCAAAACAAATTGTAAATGCTAAAGGAGTTAGAACTAGAGAATTAAGTATAGACCAACCTGTTTTAATTAGAGATTTTAGGGGAAGGAATAAAAGGACTGTAGGTATTGTTATAAAAATTTTGAGTCCAGGATCTTATTTAGTTAAGTTAGAATGTGGGTTGGTATGGAAACGTCATATTGACCAGCTGATCGGGATGGATACGGGGTTAGATTTAAGAAAAAAGCCATCTGTTAACCACAGAGAATTGTTGTTACCGCAATCAGAATGTCAGCCTGTAGCAAAGAAAAATAGCATACTTGGACCAACTGAACTGACTATTACATCTCCAGACACCTCTTGGACTGAGAAACCTCCAATCTCACCTGTAAAAACACCCATGGTACATTACCGTTCAGCTGATCAAACACCAATACCGAGATACCCTGTAAGAGACAGGAAACCCGTTATTAAGATGAATTTGTAAAAAAAAGTTCGAGTTGATGTTAGAATTTAAGTTTAGTTATATATTTTAAAAAGTACTATTTATGATTTATTATTTTAAATATAGGAGAGAAAAATTGTAATTGTTTTTTATTTTAATTAATCTATTTGTAATTTTTGGTTGAATTGTTTTTGAAAAGGGTAACTGGAGGAGCTGTTAACACCATCACTTTTATTAGTTGATCTATGGCTACAGATCACAGCAGAGACGAGTTCCATTTTTCTAGACTCGTGCGTAACTTTAGTTCAGGTAGCTTTGGTCTGAGCACTTTGCCTTCAGTTCAGTATGTTAGAATGAATAAGAAGTGTTCTTATTTCACCTCATTTATTAAACCATTATTGTTATGTTTACTCGGCGACATAACACCCGCAAAGCGTGTAATTTACCATAAGTTATATTATTATAAGATAGTTAATAATTCATGTTTTTCCCTAGAGTTCCCCTTGGAATTCGGGAGTAATTTATTAGAACCGTAAGGGTGTAGGCTCCTCTCCTATCTTCGCAGCCCGCTGGAGAATATCTAGCTTCCTTGCTGGAAAATATTCAGCCTATCCGTCCCTTGCTGGAGAATATTCAGCCACCCGTTCCTTGCTGTAGAATATTCAGCCAACCTCGTTTCCCCAAAGCGAGTAATTTACGATAAGTTAAAACTAACGTAGCTTAAGGGACTAGGGAAATATTAGTTTACTAAAACGCAAACACTTGTGACACATAAGCACTAATTTCGTAATAGATCATAGTTAATAGTATACGGTATTATAAGATAGTAAAGTTAGTAATTAATGTTTTTTCCCAAGAGTTAGTTCTTCAGGGAATTCGGGAGTAATTTTTTAGTACCGTAAGGGTAGTTCAGGACCCTATCCTGTATTGCACCGCACTGGAGAATATTCAGCCCATACGGTCCTCACTTTAGAATATTTAACCACCCGTTATTTGCTGAGGAATATTCAACCAATCATTTCCTTGCTGGAGAATGTATATCCACTCCGTAACTTGATTCATTCAGTCAACTACGCTTCCCGAAAGAGTGTAATTTACGATAAGTTATATTATAAGGTAGTTAGTAATGTTTTTCCATAAAGTTCCCCAGGTAATTCGGAAGTAATTTATTAGTACCGTAAGAGTAGTGCAGGCTATTATTCTGTATTCGCACCCCGCTGGAGAATATTCACCCAACCTCGCTCCTCACTGTAGTGTATTAAAATATAATTAGATAATGACTTGTGAGAAAGTAACTTATATAAAATAAAACCTGAACACAAAATCTCACAATAAATACGTTTACCAACCTCAAACGCGTTTCAACGACAATGACGCCATGTCGCCATACTCAGTGATGCATGGGCTACAGTAACCAAACTATAACTGGTTACTGTAGCCCATGCATCACTGAGGATGGCGACATTGTCGTTGAAACGCGTTTGAGGTTGGTAAACGTATTTATTGTGAGATTTTGAGTTCAGGTTTTATTTTATCGTAATTAATGTTTTCCCATAGAGTTCCCCACTGAATTCGGGAGTAGTTTGTTAGTACCGTAAGAGAAGTGAAGGCTTCTAAACTGTATTCGCACTTCGCTGGAGAATATTCAGCCACCCACTCCTGGCTTTGGAATAATTAGCC
>JAGFPH010023232.1:0-12067 GCA_018207615.1 Philaenus spumarius
AGATTTAGCAATTGAAAAAGAAGACGCTCTTCACTCTGCATTTTTTATTTAGCACACATACCATGACGAAGACGATTAACGGGCAGCCAGTGAATAATAAATACCAAACTAATTGAAAATACGTGAAATAATTCACTTTCGTGAAATAATAGATGAAATAAAATGAGAGAAAAATATTACAATTATGTAACACAATGATGTAAAAAACAAATTCCCTGCAGCAAAGCAGGGTATTCAGCTAGTATAAAATAAATCTTAAAAAATTATTTTTGCTCACCTTTTAATAAATAAACTTTATGAAAAGAAATTGCTTTATATTTTATTTTAAGAAAACATTCAGACTCAGGAAGGTTTAAATTGTCAAACGAGTAACTCACATGAAAATCATCGGGTTGAGTGATGTGCAGCTTATTTCTAAGGCTATCGGGTGCTCCGGCACACAGCAGGTAAAACACATGGTAATTCCTCTCCTCAGGGCTCTGCGTACATATCCTGGACTTCTCCAACAGATAATGAGAGATATAACCTCCCACGACGGTACAACGGGAGTCAAAATGTACTTCCATGAACTTTCCAAACCTCGAAGAGTTGTTATTTCGTGTAGTTTTAGCATTGCCGAAAGCTTCTAGGACTGGGTTAGCTGTGGAAAGAAAAATGGTTATTCAAGAATGTTCCGTTTAAATTTATTCATCTCTTTCAATAGATTCCAATCCGTCTGGAGGAATTCTGGAATTAAATTAAAGTAATTGCACACCAGTGGTGCACCCAGGAATGTAGTTTATGCCGTCAGATAGCATAATTGTTGTAATTGTGTGATACATGATTGGGTTTTATTATTTGTGAAGGGTTTTTTGACCTGTTAATAGGAAACACAAACCATGAGATCCTCATGTCCAGGCGGTGGCTCACATCCAACCTGCCCTTTTTGCCAAAACAAGGAAAGCTTTGGGAACCTTCCTCTCACATATTGCTGGGTGTCAGGGTCACTTTGTCCCAGATATATCTGCCTCAGTAATGTGGGGGGCATCACATTCACATAGAACATGGAAGGAGGTTTATCCTTTTCTCCAAACCTTCGACATAGTAGGTTGTTCTCTAACCCACAGGGCCGGATCTCGAATCCTACGAACTGTGCGGCCGCAGAAGGCGACAACTTAAGGAGACGCCGATTTGGCAAAAATGGGAAAGATATTTTTGTTTTGTTTTAAGGAAAATTACTATACAACATAAATATATAAATAAAGTTGAACCTCTGCATGGTTGGTGATAGTGATATAAAACCTAATACCCCCACACCTTTCCCATTCAAATGGACTCGTCCATTTGGCAGCAAATGTGGTGATTTAAAGATTAAAGAAAGAATTGAGAAAACATAATATCATCCCGGCATACAGAACCACAAATAACCTCGTCAACTTTTTGAAGCCAAAGAATAATAATCCATCTTTTGATAGAATGAACACGTCAGGTGTATATAAGATTACGTGTAGTGATTGCTCTAAATTTTATATCGGTCAAACTGGACGATCTTTCACCAAACGATTTAAAGAACACCTACCTAGACCCACGCTATTTGAACAGAGATCCAATTTTTCCAAACACCTCATTGATTTTGACCACAAATACGTCAATGTTCACAATAACCTAAAAATTCTTCATACATATAGAAAGGGCCGTTTGCTGTCATCCCTAGAGGAATTTGAAATATATAGTGCATCAAAATATGATCCAGTTAATAAGTTACATGATAAACAACATTATTCATCTAATGAATTATTTAACACAGCCATCAATCTGAGATAAAATTGTTGACCCAATACCATCATGATTGGACATCCTTATCTCATACTGTATATAAGATTGCACAAGACCCACAGTTGTACACAAGCCCTCCATGACATGACATGTGTAAAGGAGTCCTCATGTGATGTGTGTGAAGTTGTTTTTTCAGTGTATATATTTAAATTTGTTCAAGTGTTTGTGTTTTTTAATGTTTTATGTTAATTGTGTATAGTTTATCACGACGTGTTCCACAACAGTGGTATGAATCATTTTTGAGGTTGATCTGATGATGGTGGCATGAACCACCGAAACCGGTAATTCAGAAAGGATATATTTTAGAGTACTCGACGGTTAAAAATAAGGTAATTAATTACCCATTATTATAATAATTTCATTCTTGGAAGCTAAATAACATCATGTTTAAAATGTGGTGAGCTGAAAGAAGAGCACTAGGACATTGAACGAACACCTTTCAAGTCCGCCCAAGGAAAGGTAAAAAGCAATTCTCTTACGAAAGTGAGGATGAACCTGATAGGGCAGCGAAAAGATCTTTCAAAGTAATTTTTTTATATGTTGCGCTTGACAAAGCGATCACACCACTGAAAGAAAGATTCCAGCTTATGCAAAATCACAACAAAAGCTTTGAATTTATATATCAAACAGACAATCAGTGAACTTTAAATAAAGCATGTGCAAATCTTGAAACTGTGTTAACGAGCTCCAAATATTTGCATCTGTGTTGACCCGCCAAAGCCTTGTCTTTCATCACAAAAAATGGCTACGTGGACTCATTTCCTAATGTTTTTGTAAGCTTAAGAATACTTCTTACTCTTCCAGTGCCAGTGGCCAGTGGTGAACGGAGTTTTTCAAAGTTAAAATTAATAAAGACTTACTTAAGATCGACCATATCTCAAGAACGATTGAATGGACTAGCTTTCATGGCCATTAATAATGACATTCTCAATGAAATGGATGCGATACAATAATAAAATATTTTGCCAAACTAAAAGCCAGAAAAGTATTTTTCTAACATGAATTTAAAGAAACATACCAAATATATTTTGGTAACAACAGAAGCAAGAAGTTTACCTAATAATTAACATAATTGAATCAGTAGAAATACTATGTAAATATACTTTTAAAGAAACATACCAAATATAAGTCTTTTGAAGAAAATTGCAATTGTAATTAATTATTTACAGAATTTTTGTCCATTAGTCCATTACAATACACTATACACTTATTATCATTGAGTTGAGGGGCACCAAAATAAAAAATGTCTAGAACCAGCCCTGCTAACCCATCGGGTGAAAGCGTCTCTTCAGAGAGTTGTGCCCGGTCAGTACACCGGCCAACAACCTCACTTCGGCTAGCCAAGACCCAGCAGGATTAGCCTAGATGTCCATCCAGACCACCAATGAAATCATGTGCTTGTCTCCTAACCACCTCTCTCCGTCTGTGTAAGTTTTCTGATTGATAATTTTTTCTTACCCTTTCTTTTCTTTTCACAGGCTCCTTGATATTCCTATCATCGGCTCCAGCCCACTGGTGGATTTACAGCCCCTTTTATCCGCTATTTCATTTCCTTCATGTCCAGGGACCCAAACAAGTATTAATTCAAGTAGATGCGTTTAATTTTATTCAAATCTTTCAATAGACTCAAACCCATCTGGAGGAATTCCGTGATTAAATTAAATTCCAGACAGTGGTGCACCCAGGAATGTAGTTTATGGGGGCCAGATAGCGTAATGGAGATAATTATATGATACATGATTGTGTTTAGGCTATAATAAAATTATTAATACTGAGCTCAACATATAAGTTATTAGTCTGTCATTGCATGGAATGAAAAACAGATTATAAAAATTAATTATAGATATATTTTTGACAAAGTATTAAAGTACAGAAATAATTTAAACAAAATGGGTGATTGAAAAATGGGCAAATCAAGAGCGTTTGTCATATACAGTTGTTGATCTTGGTCTCCAAAACATTCAACAACAAAGTATACATACCATCAAGAATCTTCTGCTCAATAGGTCCGGCCGCATGTCCCCACAAGTCACAAAGGTAGCGCAGCAAGTACTTTGTGGATTCCGTCTTTCCTGCGCCCGATTCTCCAGACACTATGATGGACTGCGATTGTTTTAACACTTTCATGTCTCTGAAAGCTTTATCGGCTGCAACAAACGTTAACTTTATTTAATTACAGGAATGACCAACACCGTTTAGCTCTATTCTCAATGTTGATTCTACAGAGGGAACGTCCATAATAGTTCGCAGACTAAACAAAAAATGGATGGAATATTTTTCCTGAAGACGTACGAATAAACTACTCTTCAAGACATAAAATGATGAACATTATGTAGGGTTCTCACCTTATAAAAATACTCTAAAGTTTTTTTGCAGAAGAGACAAATTTTCAACTTAAACATTTTCATCAATGCTGTAGTATTTCATTTCTTGGTAATTGTTTACAACATTTAAAATTAGCCTAAAACCAACATTTCAGAGCAATGGATTTTATCTTATTTAAATAGATTGTATGATAGAGTGGTTTAATGTCAATAAATTATCGGTAAACCTTGCTAAAACAAATATAATGTCATTTCATACAAAATCCAATCAGTGTCTGTCTTTAAAGGTCAATAGTAACGGAAACGCGTTGCATTTTGTTATCAAGCGAAATTTTTGGATTTAGACATAGATCAGAAGTTGAACTCGAAAATACATGTCAATAGTGTTTGTTCTAAGTTGAGGAGTGCTTGTTTTGCTTTGAAAATAGCTACAAGTATGTTTGATTTGCAAACACTTAAGGCTATATATTATGCTCATGCTTATTTACACATGAGGTACAATGTGGTATTGTGGGGGAACTGTTCAGCTGAATCGGTACTTTGCATAATGCGGTTTCAAAAGTGGATACAATGCTTCACCGAGGAAGAATGTTTTCCTGCAAGAAGGCTTTTGCCGAGCTGCAGATTTTGACTTTCCCATCCATAAATATTTATGAAGTTTGTAAATATGTAAGGGAAAATGGTCAATATTTTATTACCCATGATAGGGTACATAGTTACTCTACCCGAAATAAAAATAAGTTTGTCAAGACATTATAGACTTATAATGTTTGAAAAAAGTCCTAAGTATGCGGGTGCGGTTCTCTATAATAGTTTGCCCCAACACATCGCATCAATACATAAATTAAACAAATTAAAACTGTATTAAAAGCATTTTTAATTGAGAAGGCATTTTATTCAATTGATGAATTTATGATGGGGGACTAAGGTTTGTGTTTGCCATTCTTAACCATTGTATTTATTATTATTACTCCTATTGAACATGTGTTTTAATATTGAATGTTGTTGTTATGATATTTTTTAATATTTCGTGTAATTGTTGTTCGATTTTGTATTAGTGTGTAATGTGAATGACGTGTCTATGCAATATTGTATTGTGAAACGACTGAAATAATTTGAAATTGAAATTAAAACTATAAGAATTCAAACAATTTTGGATAGTTGTAGACAATTACCAAGAAATTATGTTTCAGAATTTTCCTCGATATCCTTTGACCTACAGAAACGACAAAAAAAAAACATAAAACATTTTGTTTGTCATTAAAAAAATTAAATATTTTGTCTCGTGTACATATTTTTAAAACTTTGTGGTTTTCAAGATATTCTACGTTAAAAATTTGTAGCGGCTGCCATTGTGAAAATTATAAGCACACATTCTTGATGTTTGGTACACTTGAAAATCGTAACATACAAAATGGTAATACCAAATTTGAACTCAACATCTTATCTAATTCTTTAGTTACATTGAGTTTTTGTAAGAAAACAAAATGGCGGATTGCGACTAAACTAAGCCAAGTTCGAAAATTTATTTTAACCCTAGAACTGGCATCGTTAAAGCTAAAATTGAAAAGCCCGTTGATAGCGTTTTGCAAGCATATTTTTAAAAATTCGCCAAAAATAGTAAATGAACCCCAATCCAAAAGTGTTCAATAGCTTTTTGGTAGAAGAAACTTCAAAGAATTCAAATATGCCACTAAAAATTAGTTTCTTTCGAAATTGTAAAAGTTATTAGCTCAAGAAGAAAAAAAATGTTCAGTAACGAAAGGAAAAAGTTCAACTTTAGGCCAACATTAACAAGTAGTAAACATTTTTTGTATTTTTTTCGTAAGCTTAAAAAGTTTTGTAATTTAGTTCTAAATAGAACTGTATGAAAACATTTATCAATTTCAAATTTCTTATTTTGAAAAACACAGTTTTTATGTTCCAAATACACTACGCTAACAAAATTGGGCCTAGATTGAAACTTAATTTACTAATATATGCTTTGCCCAAAAAAGAAATATTATTATAACAAAGTGGAGAGGATAAATAAAAAAAAAAGTACGGTATACTTGTCTTTCCTTAGTTCACAAAAGTGTTTGAGTTATCTTTATTTGAATAACAAAATGACATCAATCTAATGAAACGTCGCCGGTTGATATACTACTTGCAGAGAGGATCATTTGAATACCGTGGGAGCGACAAATGCCGGCCGGTCTCGCCACACTGTCCTAATTATGTACTTCCACTGCTGTCTAGACAAACAAAAAAACTGGTTATTTCTAGGTAACTTCCCACCGTTAAAAAGATCAAACGATTCTCTACAAAATGGTATCAAGAAATCTGTAAAAACGTATGGAATTGTAGGCGTCATCTCTGTTGACAGAAGAGCTGTTTCATTGGTTGAAAAACTGTCCAATCGCAAGGGTTTACAGACATCTTTTGTATTAATCCTGTAAAATAGTGACAACTGATTGGAAGGCAAAATTAGAAAGATAAAATCTTGACGAATCCAATGGTAGCTTTATAATCTCGATAGAAATACTTCTGTAGATGGTGTTGCCCGTTGAAGAAGTGGGAAATAACATTACAATTGTATGCAGATTCGCGTGCGGCAATAGCTGTAGTCCGATATGCATATTTTAAAACGATGATTACATATGTAAATATACGTTTTACGAAAAAGTTGTAAATACAAAAATTAAAGTTTAATTCATTTCCTTTCCAATGGTGCCCGTTTTATTACTATTGGGTGATTTTAAGTGGATTAAATTATCGATTATGCAAATTCTCGCAAAGGTTTGAGCGGGTTGCATTTGCGCCCGAGAGGCTGCAGTCAAGGGTTAATCTATACAATATGATCCTGTATAGCCCGCTAAGGTTTTCTGTGATACCATGTATATATTAAAAAGCCTTTACTTGGTAAGGACCATCGAGTCATACCTTTCACTTAGTTTCGAATGTTTAGTATAAATGTTATAAACAATATCAATTAAGTTGAGATAAAACAGCAATCGATTACATGTTATCTAAAACAAATACAGAACCCATTGAGTCATACAAGGTGACTTGAAATATATTAATGTAGAAGCACTTTATCTATTATTACTCATTTGATATTACACACAAACTACAAGCTTATATTTGTAAGCAAATTATAACGGCTTGTGTTACGAATTGATGGGGTGTGTGATCAGAAATATATATTAGTTATATTAATTATTAGAGTTAGTATGTTTAGTGTAAAGATATTACTTTGCGTAAGACAGATAGAGGTAAACAAGGAAGCATAGCAAGGAAGGATGAGCTTGGCGGAAGTGTTTTTGTGATGCACGGAAGAACAGTGTAGTTTGTCAACACGGAAGTTAGATGGGTTATATAAGCATAACCCTAATCTAGATTCGAGGCCAGTCTGTTAAGGTGTTGGGCCGGTAGCTAGGCCAGTCTGTTAAAGTGTGGGGCCGGAAAGCTAGGCCAATTAGCTAGGGACGTTTGGCCGGGACTTGGCCAAGTATTGTGATTGAGAAGCTAAGGGTTGGAAGCTGGATAGCAAGAGACAAGTCATCACTACGAGAAGTCTACACGAGATTGAAGGACGAAACCGGTTCTGCAATAGAACGAGATTTGAGTGAGTCACAGAATACTTAGTCTATTAATATCACATTGAGTTTGGAGTCAAAAGATTAACGGGAAAGTTTAACTAAAGTAAATTCAGTAGCTTTGTTTACCGAGTTCTTGTTTCAGTCTGTCATACGAAAGTAGTATCTAGTAAAGGAAATGTATGTAGAGCATAAGTATAGGATAATGTATCAAACCATATTATGTTTATGTTATTGCATTGTACAAATAAATATAGAGAGATATGTATTATTGCCACTGAACCACTGATGCATTGTTATTGATCTGTCTCTTTGTTATTAACATATTAACCTAGTGTTTGAACCCGGGTAATAAGGGTAGTTATTTCAACCCCTAACACTTGTAACATGTGCTGTTCCATGGATGAGTAATTGAAATAATTATATACAGAATGTTTCAATATTATGTTAACACTTAAATGACAGAATCAATTTATTTTCTTGGCATACATCTATGAATGAAAAACAAACAATGTATTAAATGTATTCCTTCTAGAACGTACAAAAAGTTTAATATGTACAACCTGGTCACCATTATGTTCTACACACAAAAACCAACGCTTCACAGAAGCATGCAAAGCAAGTACACACATTTCACGAGGAATGGAATCACATCCTGTATCCGTTTCTTAAGTTTATTGATGTCACGAACTTTTCTGCTATATTCTCGCTCCTTTACCATACCCCAGAGCCTGAAATCACAAGGGTGTCAAGTCAGGTGACTGTGGGGGCCAGGCCAGTGTTCCATCACGTCCAATCTATCGACCTGGAAATGTTTGGTCGAGATAGGTTCGAACAGTTAGTGCCCAATGCAGTTGGAAATACCCTGCAAGAAGGACTCGAAGTGGTAGTTCATCAATGGCGTACTGCTGCAACATCGGTAAATAGATGCCTGAAGTCACCGTTAGTGTAACAATAAATTAGGGCCCCAGCAGCAGTTACAGCGCACCAACCGTTCACTTTTGGTGAGGCACGCTCATGCTTTCGAATGATTCGTGACTTTCCGAGGCCCAGAAAATTGTGTTGTGTCAATTGACAAGTCTATTTCTGTGAAAGGTTAGCTTCTTCGCAGAACAACATTTCATTAAAATAATGTCATTCTGGATATTCGTCATTTCAGCTAACACCTGACAGCCTTCCACTCGCTTACGCTCCTGCGAAAATGTTAAAGATTGGGCAACTTGGATGTGATAAGGCTTTAACCCAAAATCATGTCTCAATATGCGCCATACTGTTGTTTTTGGAATTCCTGTTTCCAAACTACAGTGCCACTCGATTTTGAAGGGTTTTGCAGCAAGGATCGGGTGTTGTTGGAAACTGATCCAGTCTCCACTAACTTATTGTAGATGCGATAAATTGTTAAACGGCTTGGAGGGTCACATGCAGATTTCTTTCGAAACTTCTCACGAACCATTGTTGGTGGACCAAACACTTCCAAACAGCTTGCTACAAATCTTCTTAACCCCAATGTTAAATGAACAGCCATTATGTAGCCTAACCGATGAATAGAAGACCAAGAACATAATCTATTAATGTTGATTGATTACAAAACTGCTGCAATTGATCAGCTGTTAAAAAGTAAGATTGCAAAATTACTACAATTGATCAGCTGTAAAAAAGTAAGATTGCAAAATTGCAACAATTGGTCAGCTGTTAAAAAGTAAGATTGCAAAATTTCTACAATTGACCAGCTGTTAAAAAGTAATACACTACTTCTTCATCGTTGATTAAAATAACAGGTAGTGTTCACATATTTGTTTCTGCCATTTAAGTGTTAACATAAAATTGAAACACCCTGTATATTATTTCTCAAAGGTGTTTTTTTTTGTGCCAGCGCCATATCTCCCTTAATCCTTCATCAAAACTAATGATTCAAACATAATTTTAAAGCTTATGTTCCTCGATATTGAAAAAAAAAATAGACAAATAGAGCTTAAAATTAATGTTTTTGTTAAAAAAAATTATTTCAAAACTTCCATATGAATGTTCACACGATTATTAAATAAAGGGCGCCAACTATTAACAGTCTGTTTAACTAAAGGTGCGTATACACTCTCGCGCGGTGTGCGCACTGCACGTTCGCGGCTCGTTGAAAGTTTTGATTTCAACGAGCCTCCAGCGATCCAAAGAAAACCCACGATCATTCTGACTTTGAGAACCTGCTGCAGAAGGTTGGATTTCACATTTCTAAACAGGACACTTATTTCCGCATTGCAATTTTACTCAAGACAGTGGTGTAAATACATTATACGTACCTTTTTCTATATGCTATATTGCTGGTAGTAAAACCTCAAAGTTGGGTTTTAATTTAAACTAATGTGAAATAGGCCTAAAGTTAAAATAGCCTTGGTTGTTATAAATAATGTAATTTTAAGATCGTTGTACAGGCTTGAATTTATTTTCTGAATTCAGGCTATAAATAAAATATTGAATACAGTATATACAAAAGGGTTTCTTAAAACTAATAGGCAACTGAGAAATGATTTTGATGATAATGAGAAATTATTGGATTCCACAGAAGAGGGGTTTTCCAATAGGCTTAATCGATTAACTCAATTATTTATTTTTTCTTCTGACCACTCCATAACTCACAAAGCAATCAACAATCAGTGCGCACGAAAAACTACAAACCTTTCACGCTCCCGTCCAAATATGATCGGCAAACCATCAAAGTGTTCGCCAAAAAAACCGACAGGAACTGGATCGCTGTGAGCGGCGCGCAAGCGCAGCGTGCACCCCGTACATATATGACGAATTCAATGCGCACGAGCGGCGCGCAGTGCGCAAGTGTGTACGCACCTTAACATGACAGCTGAAAGTTAGATTGTTTACATTCTATATGCAAGTGTAATCATGCAAATCAATCAAATTAAATAAACTTAAAGCGTTATAAATCGTTATTTATAAACCAACGTAATTAAGCCAGGTAAGCACTCCTAACTTGCAAAATTTTCGCACGGGTCAGCTGGTTAATTTGAATAAATATTTTCAAAAGTAATAAAAGTAGACAACGGGTAGATATTTTTTAATACGCTTTGAAATGATATTGTCGACCACCTAGTTGGATAAGTGCGCTAGTTAGTTAGTAAAGCTGAATATTGACAAAACAAGAGTAAGAATCAAAATCGAAGACATTTCAGAAACCAAAAATATAAAATTGTGATGTCAATCCCCCTCAAACTGTACAAGAAAAGAGGTGGAGAATGTTTAGACTATGCGAGTACCGCTGGGATTTCTTAGATAGTTATAGTTCTACGTTGAATTGGAACAGTTTTAGATCAGACTCCAAGTAGACAGGCGCTTGGAAAAGTAGCTGGATTCTTTTTTATAGGTTCGTCGACAATAGTTATTTAAAAAAATGTTGGTTAACTAAAAGTCACGTCTAATAATTTAAAAACGTTTTGTTGTCGCCATCCCGAATAAGAAATAAATGTTGTGACTTAATGTCTTACAATATTCTATTTTTCAATTTTACTGCCTTAGAACGACGGCCGTTTCGGCTATTCAGCAATTTCATTGTTAACAAAAACACTCAATTGCAGTACATTAACACAAAAACAATAATAAATTTATAAATACACACGAAAAGGCGTAGTACGGCAGTAAAACTGTAAAATAGAATATTACAAGAAGGTAAGTCACAATATTTAAGAATAATTTCATAGAATAGTACAAAATCTGAGTGAACAAATATACTTTGTAAATATTGATAATAAATTTAAAGGGCTAGCACAAACATTTAAAAAAACAAGTAGTAACTAAACTGATCCTGTAAATTTGTGAATTGTTTGTTAAATTTTACATACTTTTTATTTACAAATTTATTTGTGTTTTCTTGTTGTATTTTATTCAAGTTTATATGCCACATTAAACTCAAATAATCAGCTGTTATGTTTGTCTGATTTTTATTTGATGCTTGTAATTCATCGTAAATACATTTACAGTTTCTACGAACATTATTATTACAAAAAATTAGACTTTGTTACGCTAGACTTCCGAAAATTCGTATGACCCATTGCTGATTTCACATAAGATGTTGTATGGATTTTTGACTCTAGGTAGCATAGGCTGTTGGTATAGTTCATTTCACCTCAGCGTGAGGCAAATATAAATGACCGTAATAAAACCCTTACCCTCAGGCCTATTGTGCGACATCGGGGATGGGCACTTGTCGTCTGCCTTTGTATTAGAGTTATTGCTGTTTGTCCCAGTGCCATTATGCAAACTTTTTTAATTGAAAGAAAAACTTAAAACAAAATATATCATTCGCTGTGTTTTGATCGCGTGATTATTTTTATACCAAATATGAAG
>JAGFPH010023235.1:0-12063 GCA_018207615.1 Philaenus spumarius
GTAATTATGTGTTTCTTATAATGGAAGGATCTTCAATGTGGAATAAAAAATCAAAAACAAGAAAGAAAATAATATGTTGAGACATCCTGTATTTATGTATATATTCATCTGTAAATAATTTAAAAAAAAATAGTTTCTCTCAAAAATTTTTAATAATTAAACGATGACCACTTTATCATCATCAGAAATGGTTACAATTACAAATTTAAAACTGTCCAGTAACGGCCTTTTTACACGCTTTTAGTAGACATGTGTTTACT
Source organism: Philaenus spumarius (assembly GCA_018207615.1). NCBI lineage: Eukaryota > Metazoa > Arthropoda > Insecta > Hemiptera > Aphrophoridae > Philaenus > Philaenus spumarius. The sequence goes on from JAGFPH010023235.1 coordinate 261, forward strand.
TCATTTTAGCCCGTGTGAGCTGCCAAGACAAGTGAGTACAATTAAGTACTAAGTTAACGATTACAAATAAAACAGCTGATTTGGATCAACATCTTAACACAATTTTAGGTTAGGCCTGTAATACTGGACCAACACACTTTTCTCGAAAGCAAATTGGTTTATTACCATAACAGACAAATTGGCAAATTTATAATCGGGTATATCATTCTTCAAAACCGAACGTTCTTTTAGGTTAGGTAATAGATAACGCAAAACAATGGAACAGGCTTACTTTATCATAATTGAAACACCTATCACTATTAAAATAATGCCAACTTCATTTTCTACTAGGCCATAACATTTTTTTCATATTTTGTAATTTGAAAACTGTATCTCTGCTATAAAAAAATAAAAAAACCTCTGCCCTAATCGATTGTCATTCTCGTGAAAATATCAAAGTACACAATCATCTGTGTACATTTGCTTCGCCGATAGTTGCAGCGCGGATTTCTAGTGAAGCGAACACCGGGGCCCTCTAGTTGTACCATAGGCCTATAAAACAACTTGTATTTGTATTTTGTTAACATTGTCGTCATGGTTATACTTGCCCTGACCTTGATCTCTCACTTTGACATGGTTAACTTAGTTAACACGACATCTAATATAACTGGATGCAGTCGGAACACCATTACGGCTTTTGGTGCCACGCTAAGCCCTTTTAGCGTAACCGACAGAGAGCTAACGCGATTAGCACACAAAGTATTCGGTTTTGCTTAAAATAAGTCAACATTGCGCTGCATTACTGTTAAAATTGTACAAGAAAACAATAAAACAATACTTACGTTTCAAAAACAAACCTATTAATTTATTTAATTAATTTAACTAATTGTAAATATTATTTTTCACGTATTTTTTGGAACGAAGTTCCTTAACGCGGGCTGTGGTAGGAGTTAACAAATAGAAAATGTAATCCGTAACGAAAAAAAGGGTTATTAATTGGTTGCTATGGCAATGCAAATAGGCCTTTAAAATACTAGTAACGAAAAGGCGTTATCAAATGGTTGCTATGGCAATTACAAATATAAAATACGCGTAACGAAAAAGCGTTATCAAATTGGTTGCTATGGCAATGACAAATAGGTCTATAAAATACGAGTAACGAAAAGGCATTAGCAAATGTTTGCTATGGCAATCACAAATATAAAATACGCGTAACGAAAAAGCGTTATCAAATTGGTTGCTATGGCAATGGATGTAAATGCATTCAAGAGACATGTGTTTTTCTTCATCAATTTTAAATTAAGAGACGATCGGTTGCGTCCGGCGTAGTTCAGATATCTATTGTAAGAGCTATTTGTGAACGAAGTTTATAAGTTTGATTTGATCAATTTGAGTATTTATATCTATTTAAATCAAACAATAGGTTTTTAAAAATGAAATTTTAAGTAAGCTTGTTTTAAAATTTCCCATTGAAAAACAGCTTCTTTGCCTTGAGTAATTTTTAAATCTAATTATTATTATTTATTTTGAAACGAAGTTCCTTAATGCGGGTTGCGGTATTAGTTAACAAATAGAAAATGTAATGCGTATAGAAAAAAGTTTTATTAATTTGTTGCTATGGCAATGACAAATATAAAATACACGTAACGAAAAAGCGTTATCAAATTGGTTGCTATGGCAATGAATGTAAACACATTCAAGAAACATGAGTTTTTGTTCATCAATTTAAATTAAGAGACGATCGGTTTCGTCCGGCGTAGTTCAGATATTATCTCCTAGCGCTGAAATTCATTCAATAAACATACAAAGTTGGTTCGTCAGTCTAATTTAATTTATTTTACCTGTCTTAACGGCAACATACATACACTGATTTTAGGTTAGGACTAGACAGTAATTTTAAGTCTAGGCCTAACCTAAAATTATCGTATGCGTGTTGCCGTTAAGAGAGGTAAAAGAAAATAAACACACACACAATAAGTTTAGGTTAGGTCCTAGACTGATGAACCAACATGTTATGTTTATTGAATGTATTTACAATGAACGGAAATTTAACTGTGTTTATCATCTTAGCTTTGATGTTATAATTAATTCTACACGTTCTTTATAATAACATTAAAGGTAAGGAAACAGTAGGCCTAAATATGTGTATAAATAAACGGTATCATGAAACTGACACATACTTTCTCCTTCATTATAGGAACTTAATAAAAAAATATTATTTCATGAAGCCAAAATTTATTTTTATTTTTAAGAGTAATTTTCCCATCAAAATCAATAAAATAAGGGAAAACCAACTTTTCTTAAAAACGGCTGGAAATATTTTGATTAAAATTTTATAGTTTATAGTACTTTAGGTCCCTAATAAACTGTAAAATTTTAATGAAAATCGTTAAAGCCGTTTTTGAGAAAAGTTGATTTTAAGTTATTTTAAGGGTTTTTATGGGAAAATTACCCTTAAAAATAAAAAATTCACAAAAATGAAAAAATGCCTGGAGATACCGTGGATTAGTACCTCTATACCAAATTTCATCAACATCGGACTACTGGTTTAGGCTCTAGGTCTGATAACATCCACACACACACACAGACATCACTCCAAAAACCACTTTTTTAGGTTCAGGGGGACCCAAAACGGATATTTCCACCAAAAACTCAAACTCGAAAATTTTGACGAATACAATACTTTCTCCATATACTATGGTATAGGGGGAGAAAGTAAAAACGAACTAATAATAAACGGCAATCGAAAGATTAAAATTACGTGTGTACGATGCCGTTAAGGCTGGTAAAAGAATTGAAGAAAAGGCGTGATGAACTTCGTTCCTGACGGGGGTCCCACGACCGCACATATTTACTTTTTAACCATAATGATACGCTTTAAATTTACTGCGTTCATTTCTAGAACATCAGACAGCAAAAGTTTAATTGACGAAAAACCAAACCGAACAGCAAAAACTGTACCCGTTCAACTTGCGGGAAATTTGTTTTCCATAATTTCAATAATTGGGCGCCACCATTTTGGCAACATTACCTGTTTTAACAGTTAAAACAATTTCACGTTTGTAATTCTGTTACAACGTTGATTACAAGCTGCGTATTAATATAAAATTGTGCAGCCAATCACATTACAGTCTGTTAACACAACAAATATAGACACCGCAGTGATTGTGTTGGGATGCATAGTGCATGCACAAATTTATGATTACAAAACCACCGTGATCACAGTTGAGGTCAATTAGTTCTCCGAACTACCGCTAGAGTCGCTAGTGTAAAAATGAGCGTAGCGGGGGGAATTGTGGCATTTATGACGTATAGTAACGCCATGATGGTTCTATTTAGTACCTGTATTCTGTACTATACTAGAAGCTTTGTAATTACTAAACATTATTGGACATAGAGTTTCGTTTGATATCGGATGGCTGTGGGTCAAATATATTTCTTTAATATTTATTCTTTAGCCTAAGAACTACTTGTTATTTAATAATTCGACGACGCAGCTGAATCGCTGACGTTAATTAAGCGAACAAATTTAGTTTTTATGGTTAAGGGTTTCGATATATTTGGAAAATTGGTCTATTCACGAAGGCGCTGAATAGCTGCTAGCGTGTATGAAATGTAATAGTAAAATTTTGTGGAACCTCAGCCTCTGAGGGAATTAAAGGACCTATGAGATAGGCCTATATTAGATTTTAAAATTTGAATTTTCCAGTTATCTGTTCCAATGCAGTTTACTAGATAAACGTTACTTCAATGACAGTTTTCCGAAAGCTGGAATTTCCATGTTTTTAAGAAAAAAATTCAAATTTATAAATAACTAGACTACTTGTACTGCAATACTAGAAATTTAACCATTTATTATGCAGGTGTTTGTCATCATATTTAGTTAACCCTCAAACCGATAGATTCCATGGAATACGTAATAACACATTTGTAACGCGTGATTGTATCGAATATTTGACCCACTAAAAATCTTCTAATCTCAAAAGGACGAAAACCGTTGGAAAGGAAGTGATTTAAACTTTAACTTTTGTATTTACAATTTTTTTCTAAAACGTATATTTACATATAATCATCGTTTTAAAATATTAGTTTTCTGAAAAGCCAACGCCGCGCGAATAAATCACATGGAAAGACTCAACTTTGTCATTTCATTGAAGCTCGACCGGGATATTTTTACAATAATATAGAGATACCTTTATATTCGTCAAGATTTTAACTTTCTAAAACTACCATCCAATCAAAACTCACTTGTATAGTTTCAAAGATATGGAATTGTCTATAAACCTTTGCAATTGGACAGATTTCAACCAATAAAACAGCACATTTTGCTTTCGAGATATCTCTTAGAATTCGAATTATTTGAATTGACTTGTTTATATCTATTTATAGACCAAAGTTCAATCTTTCGTTTGGTGCAAAGCAAACCATATTTACTCTAACGGTTTTGTTGGTACAGTGCTGAGAAATTCAAAACTTGACTTTTTCACGCCCCCGAAGTGGCACTTCCAACGGTTTTTCACGCAGAACGTCGTATTTGATGCGTCCTTGAAAAGTTTAATTCGTTTGATCTAATTTTGTGATTATATTAAAACTAAATACTTTTATGAAATAATAATTTACAAGCATACAGTTTAATTCTGTCTCCACACTTTCTTATATTATTTGATTTTCATTACACTGTCTCAAAAACAGCTGTATTACGGATCGTTTTGAGTCCCTAAAGATAGCTTTTTGCGGACTAGTCCGTAAAATTTTACGGACTCGAAAGGATGTCAAAGCTTATCTCAATAACAAATCAGCTGTTCTGATACTTTAAAATGCTTCAACAATATGTAACAAACTTTGTTTGTTTCTTACATAACCTGATTCATTCAGTGTTTCTGTATTTTGGAGTAGTGACAGTGAAAATGGACCAAATAAGTAATATTGCTTTGGAAGCCAAACAAATTAGTGAAAACTTACTTCCAAAAAAGTCCAAATCTATATATGACTCTGAATAGGCCTACACCAAGTTTACCTTATATATAACAATGTAATGAAAAATATTGTTCGTAACTCGTCCTAAATAATAGTTTTTGTGACTTAATCGAATTTCCCCCACGATATCGTCCCAAAAAAAGGCTACTTTAGGGACTAGTAACGAAAACTACTATTTTGGGCAAATAATAAATTCATAAATTACTATTCAAACTAGGATTAGTTTTGTTAGCAGTCTTGTAGTAGTAGGAACATAAAAACTGGTGTTTTCAAAATAAGAAATTTGAAATTGATAAATATTTTTATACAGTTCTATTTAGAATTAAATTACGAAACGTTTTTACTTTTATGAAAAAAAATTACAAAACATATTTACTACTTTTTATGTAGGCCTAAAGTTGAACTTTTACCTTTCGTAACTGAACATTTTTTGTTTCTTGAGCTAATAACTTTGTAAATTTTACATCTATAATTTTTTACTGGCATATATCCATTCTAACCTTTCTCTACAAAAAAGCTACGGTACACTTTAGAATTGAGGTTCATTTACTATTTTTGGCGAATTTTTGTAAAAATGCTTGCAAACTCAAAAAAAAAAACATTTTTGTTAACATTGCCGGTTTTAGGGTTAAAGTTATGTTTTTAAGTAGCCTAGAAGCAAAATATGTGTAAAAAAAAGTTTAAGTTGACTCATACAAAAGCTAGACTGTGTACCAATATAAATCCACCTAAATGTCTAAAAGACATCATACTGTTTAAAATAACACAAAGTGAAAAAATCAATCAAGTAATTTTTAAGAAGAATCAATGTCATACTACCTCTGCAAATTTCCTAATTTTTTGAGTTTTCTTTGTTTTTACCTGTGATAATTTTTTTAAAGGTGAAGTTTTTAATTTTTGTTCAACTTCTTTGGCGATATCTAAAAAAGCTAATATTTTTTTATAATAATGCATCAAAGATACATAAAATTAAACGCACAAATAATTTTATGTCAGGCCTAAACAGAAGAACCGACATGTTTCTTGAATGTATTTACATTAATTACCATAGCAACAAATAAAATAAAACTATACATTGTGTTAACATTAACAGATTAAGGGTCTGCTTCAGTAAACGAGCAACCAACCGTATCTACTCTCTATAACTGTATCTAAACAGTGCAATTTCTTGCAGCTGAGCGCGTTGACATTGCCTCATTTCAAACCATTTTATAAATCCATCTTTTGTAATTGAGTGCTGAAAAAAAACTGAATATTCTTCAGGATCCGGCTTGCAAATTACTTTTCATTATTATTTTTGTATTGTGTTTGGAAAAAAAATCAAACTTTGTACTTATCAAATGTCAATTACATAACAAAAGAAAAGCATTAAAAAAAAAATCTAAAACGCAAGACGGATGCGTATAATAATTGTACTTAAAATGAGACCTTGCAAACAATTTTATGATACTAAGTAAACGAAATAAATGGTTTGAAATTTAACATTGCTCTTATGGGATACAAATCCAAGATGGCCGCCACTACAGCAGTCCCTTAAGCGTATGACGTAGGACAATCTGTTACTGTTACGCGTATATACCCAACTCAAGTATACTAAATTAGCAGTGCATTCGTGGCGTAACCGGCTAAGGCGCTAGTCTATGTTGGTGGACTCTGCTGGTTCGAATCTCGACCGAAACGTGTTTATAACAGATGGAATAGAGTGTTTCACAATAGAGTGTTTCACATTAGAGCGTTTCACAAAATAGAGCGTTTCACAAAATGCATGGTAAACGCGTGACGGTGTAACCCGATTCACCCCCAGCAACAAGTAAACTATATACTCTACTATATACGTGTATACATTTTTTTGGACGTGGTGCGCCTATTAGCCCAGTCAACGAATGATTCTAGAAGGAAAGTCAATAAGCTGAAAGACCAACTATGGTACATTGTTTGGGGTACCTAGTAGTATAACATACTAAAAGTCCTTGACTCTAGGGGTGACGGAAGAGGGGGGAGGGGGGTTAATGGTACCGTTTTTTGATGTTTTGCCTATATCTCAGTAGGGGTTGGTTATACAAAAAATATACACGTATACAAAAATAAAGCTGACAAAATTCTCTACAGTTTATATACCTATAGTAATTTTTGCTATCTGTAACCGTTAATGAGATATAGGCCTACGCTCGCGAAAATCGGTAATTTTCGAAAAAAGCGTTTCTTCGCATTGGAATACTTTATTATTAGTTCCCCACGCGGTCTACCCTCGTGAGCTCTCTCCAGTTCTTATCTCGTTCGTAGAAAGTCAAATTATTGTGTATTTCGCCTCAGTATATTATTTTATTTTATTATTACTATTAGGGCCTGTTTAGTAAAATCTGCTTACCAACTACTACAATATTATCTTAAACAAATATACTGCTCTCATGCCTGTCCGGAAGAGTTCCCGCTAAAAACCGCCATGTTTTACCCCCGCACATCCCTACCTTCAGTCTGTCTTAGATTGGATGCCGTCCATGACGCACCAGTTTTTTATTGCCGCCGCTCTCGTCACAATCGTTTTTAGTAAAGAACCACCGTCTTCAAATCTTAAAGACGTTGGCAACACTATAACGATTAGTTTACTAATTCTAGTAATTCAGTTTAATTTCGCCGCTCACTAGAACTACGGTTCGTAGTGTTCTCGCTATAAACTTTAACCGCTTAGCTCGCGTGGCCTTCCGCCATCTTGAACAAAGACTCTAAACCTGATATTATAATAAACCGAGTATTTAGTAAATGTGTTTATCTATGTGTTGTGATAAGTGTATGTAACTGTAGTGCGTGGACATTTTCTTCAAACCATCAACCATCAACTGCAACCAGCGTGCACGCTTGGCCAGGACTTACACACCGCTCCAGTGATCTCAAGGTACGCCAGACTTACATTTTAGTTTAACATAGATAAACACTTATATTTCAACTATTCGAATCTATAGTATTATCCAGTGTCAATAATCTGGATTGGTCCCTCGGTTCTACAATATTTTGTATGTAATTGTAATTATCCTAACTTGATTACATTGCTTCAACAATTTTCTTTATTAGAGTTTATAAATTTCATTAAATCCCGAACATATTTTTGGTCCTCGGGCCGGATATATAAGAGTAATTATCTTATTTGTTCCACGCTAGGATTTTACAGTATAATCATATCTTTGTTCAAGAATTACTTATTTTATATTTCTATGGCGTCATTGCGCCATCTTTGAATTTGACTAAAGCTAAGGTCTCCGTCATATCATACATAGATTACGCATGCGCAATAATTCTTTGCCCAATGAAATACGATCACGTGACATGCGCTAAAGAGGATCATTTTGTCAAATATACGTAACTTACATCTTTACCAGACATTCTCGTGCTTGTCGCTTTCTGTACTCCGCTATCGCTATATCAACAAAACCTTTGACTCAAGTTTATGTGTCTCTTCGAAACAAAATATTTTGATCAACAAAATATTTACATTGACTACCTATCTCAAACATTGTATTACTTAATCTTACTAGTTAGGCCTACTGTAAGATTCAATCTTAAAATTCAAAATGCGCTACACCGCCTTTATCCGTCAATCGGATATAATCGTTGGTAGAATAAAAAAAATCTGTGATTCAATTCAAACTATCGCAAATGATTATACGGCAGAAAATTTGCCTCCACAATACTCACGGAAATTGTCTGAATATCATGATATTATTGTTAAAAAACTTACAGATTTTGACAATCTAATAGATCGGTTAGCTTCGGATGAAAATACGGCTGAGTATAAACTGGAAGATGTCCTTGAGATTCAAGACAATATTTCTGAAGTAGCAATCACAGCAAAATCAAACATTAAACTCTTACTTGCACAACCCGGTTCAACTGAAACGGAGTTAAATACTTCTGAGAGTTCTCAAGTGGAAACTCGTAAAATTTCAATAAAATTACCTCGCCTGACGCTCCCTAATTTCGATGGCAATTTGTCGCAATGGACAAATTTTTACCATATGTTCGACTCTACTATACAACAAAACATTTCCTTAGCTCCTACTGAAAAGTTTAACTATTTATTATCTTGTTTATCTGGGGAAGCATTAAATATTGTGAAAGGATTACCAATCAGCCCACTGAATTATAAATTAGCTTGGGACACTCTGGTTGAAAGATATCAAAATCCTAGACGCTTAATTAGCTTTCACATAAATGAAATAATAGATTTACCTCACATTACCCATAACTCTTTGAAAAATATTCGCAATTTTTTGGATCTTTATTCAGAAAATTCACAGGCTCTGAAGCTTCTAAATTATGACGTCAGCCATGAATTAACACTGTTAACTCTTCTTCTTAAGAAATTAGATAGCGAAACTAGAAAACGTTTTGAGGACAAACGCACTTCATTTCATTGCATGCCGACTATTGATGAACTTATAAAATTTCTTAAAACCGAATGTATTCACCTCGAAGATGCTTTATCAACAGTTTCTGGTCCATCAAAACCAAATACTACTTCGAAAGCTAATTTCTCGCAACCACCCAATTTAAAACAAAATAAACCGCTTCGTCATGTATATCATGTAAGTGCCGCTGATACTCTTAAATGTCAATATTGTGAAGGAGATTCGCATACCATTTACAAATGTAACGACTTTAAAAACCTATCTCCAAACAAAAGATTAGATTTTATCGCAAACAAACAATATTGTAAAAATTGTCTTAGCAATAAACACTCTACGAGTTATTGCAAATCGACACAGAACTGTCAGTTATGTGGGAAACGTCATCATACACTGTTACATATAAAGGTCATATCCTGTTCCGAACACAAACGAGATATTAATCCTCAATCTTCCTGACTAGGCAACAGAAAATTGTACCTTCCACCGCAATATAAACAACACGATTATTTACCGAGTACACATAGAAATCCTAACAAAAACCTTGCTAGCCTCTCTAACATATCTCATTCCGATATACACGAGTCAATAACCATTTTGGCTACCGTTAGAGTTTTACTTAAAGGTAACAAAGGTCGGTCACAAATTATTACAGCTGTTATCGATTCTGGAAGTCAAAGTACGTTATTGACAGCACAATGTGCTATAGATTTAGGCATTTACATTAAACCTTCAATTATCACTTTAAATGGAATTTCTAATGTTTGTACTTCGGTCCAAGGCTTAGCCAAAATAAATATATTTTCTATTGACGGTTCTACATTGATAGAAAACCACAACGCTATTGTTTTAGAAAAAATAACTTCTGAACTTCCGAAATTTGAAAAATCTTCGGACTTAACAAATAAAATAAAATACTTGAAACTAGCTGATTCACATTTTAACAACCCGCAAAACATTGACCTTTTAATAGGCGCTGACTTGTACGGGCATACAGTCACTGGAAATAAAATCCATTTAGGCACAAATCTACCCACTGCTATAGAAACTATTTTTGGTTATGCTTTAATTGGCTCAGTTGGTGTAAAATCCGCGGTGTCTACAACTATTGCTATGTTGTCAACTAATGACATTGATTTAAATAAAATTCTGCAACAATTTTGGATAAATGAGGAACCTCCATTACAAACAAAACAAGAAGATATGGAGAACATCGAGTGTGAAAATCATTATGTTTCACATATACAACGCGACTCTGACGGTAGATATATTACCGCACTTCCATTTAAAATTAATCCGCACTCTTTAGGTAAGTCTTTTGACATTGCAAAAAGACGTTTTCTACTTTTAGAGAAAAAATTAAACGCACATCCTACAATGAAAACCGCTTATAAAGATTTCATGAATGACTATTCAAATTCTGGTCATATGACACTTGCTGATGAAACAGTTTTGAAAAATAACCATTATTTCCTTCCGCATCACGCAGTCTGGAAAGAACACAGTTCTTCCTCTAAAATTAGAGTTGTTTTTGACGCTAGTGCTAAATCTAACAATGGCTTATCGCTTAACGATACACTACATTGTGGTCCTAAATTACAAAATAATATTTGTGATATTATATTTCAATTCCGTAGACATAATATAGTGTTTTCGTGTGACATACGGCAGATGTACAGACAAATAAAAATTATGCCTACGGATCAGAATTATCAATTAATTTTATGGCGAAACCATGAATCACAACCTTTGTTAATCTACAAATTAAGCACAGTTACTTATGGTTTTAAAACTGCACCTTATTTAGCCATAAGAACACTCCATCAATTATTGGTCTACGACGAAGGTCAACAATATCCGCTCGCTTCCGAAATAATAACAAACAATATTTACGTTGATGACATTGTTACGGGATCCTATGATTTGACTTCCGCTTTAACATTACAACAAGAGCTTATCAGTTTACTTTCTAAAGGTCAATTTCAATTAAGGAAATGGACGTCAAACTCTTCTGAGCTATTACAGTCTGTGCCAGAAGCACATCGTGAAACGCCAATATATTTCAAATCGGAGGATGAACCGCTTTTCTCCATTTTAGGCTTAAAATGGACACCTACAACAGACGAATTTTCGTACACAATACAAATTACTGAACATCGCTACACTAAACGCTGTATTTTATCTGTCATTGCACGATTATACGACCCATGCGGTTGGTTAACTCCTATCATATTTCACGCAAAATGCATAATACAACTCTTGTGGACAATTGGTGTTTCCTGGGATGAAATAGTACCAGACAACATTATAAGTACTTGGCAAACATTTATTAACGATTTACCTAATCTACAAGAATTAAAAATACCTCGCTGCATTAATTTAAGCATCGCTTCTAACATTCAACTACATGGTTTTTGTGATGCCTCTGAACAAGGTTACTCTGCTGT
>JAGFPH010023238.1:0-12061 GCA_018207615.1 Philaenus spumarius
AGAAGCAGATACTGGGTCTTTTGCAATCAACTCGCTTACTGAGCGCTTATCATTCTCCCAGTGGTTAACTTTTTTTATAAATTCTGCCATGTCCGACCACATCCATTCACCAGGACTGAAAGTAATAAACCAAGTGGCAGGTCCATACTCTCTCACCATACAATTTAAATCATTTCTAACTCTCTTCCAGTAGTCTTTAGTGCCAGGTAACCTAGCAAAAATACTTGTCATACTGTCCTCTAAGTCGCCTTTTTTCAATTTTTCAATCAACTCGGCAGCTGTACACATATTGCGTGGATTTGTAACATTTAACTTGTGAAAAATTCCGGCATTGATCTGTCTCAGATTGCTATTAAATAAACAGAAGAACAAATATTGGTTATTTAGTCTATACTGTCGATGTTTTGATGTCAATCTCGACCTGATAAAATCAAATTCTCTCAATTTTACACTTCTTTTATCACCTTGGCCATATTTTCCACTTGGAAATAAATCAGGAAAACATTTAATGTCCAAATCGCTCGCGCGGTTGTCATATGGATTTGCATGAACCTGCAGCATTTGATACAATTTACTGTCTTTTTCATTTAATTTTTCTCCATGTAAAGGATACATAGTGAACTGTTCATAGTATGGATCACATTCGTCTTTCTGAGTGAGTAAAGCTCCATTCTTTTTAAGATTGTCCAACTTATCAATTTCGTTCTCTACTGTTGTTTCATTGTCACTTGCATTCTCTTCGACAATGCCTTCTTGTACATCGTATTGCAATTGATGATTATTTAGCGATAATATCAAATCTTCGTGTTTAGATGGAATAAGTATTTTATAATATAAGGGATTGGTTTGTTTCAAAATGTGAAGTGCTTTCCAAACTTTTTTGATATCAACTAAATCTTCCCAAATAATTTTAGTTTTTCTTGTGGGATTAGATCGCACTACAATGAATAGGTTCGTATCAGTGTAAGGGGATCAGTATCCGGGCAAATTTTTTTCAAAGTTTCATTCAGCGGCAAAGGCAGGTGGAACGTCCGACCTTGAACTTTATCTATTTTGACATAATGAGGTATATTTTTTTTTGCAACTGTATCTAATTTCACGATTGTTTGAAAAGCTTTTACTCGCTGGATTAATAATTTCTCAAAATTATTTAGATCAGCAAGTTCTTGTGGCATAGTTGGTGTAAATAGATTATTAAGGATGCACATTGATTGCAAAGTGTTAGTTTTTAATTTGTTATAACAGTTATTGCAAATTGTTGTATCTTCAATGCCCTCTTGATGACAGTAGTGTAATAATTGTTGTGCGTAGTTTTCTGAATCATTGCGCTGAACACTAAGCAAAGTACAAATGCCATTCAAATTTGACACATCTTCAATATCTTTTATATTTTTTCTTGAATAAAGTCTTTCACAACATATACATGGCACAACGGGCGGATCTGACATAATTTTGTTGTACTTTCTAAGTCCTTCTTTCATGACTTCTTTGATTTCAGTCTCATCCAAACAAATTTCTCTATTTAATGAGGTGATTGGAGCTGAAAAATTCTGTGCTTGTTCAATTTTTGTTTTTAATTTAATAGCATCACCAGCTTTAAGCGCATCTTCAATAGCATGAATTTGTCTGTACAATTGTTTTAATAAATTAATTTTACGCTTGAGTGTACGTAATTGAGGGTAGTGAAATGCTAATACATTCAAATATAAAAATTTCGAGCCACATGATAGTGGATTCATATAACAAACAAGAGTATGTCCTTTTTTTTTTAAATTTCTACCTTCAGCCGAACAAATATCAATTTTGTTTAAGTACGGATAAGTATTCACATACGTTAAATCCATAAAGTCTAGGAAGAGATTTTTTAATCCTTTCAATATATCTGGATCAGCCTTTTTACAATAATCTTCACAGTGCCAAGCTTTACCTTTCACATTATTACCCTTAATCAATGGGAGAATATTTTCGACCAGACCATAGTCATTAACAATAAAAACTGTTTTCTCGGTAAATGTTTTTTTAAAATAATTATATCCAGTTTGAAAATACAGTTCTCCGGTTGATATATGTTTCGGATCTCCACACAGCGCTGTTAAAGCACAAGATTCATTATCATCTATTGGCATACCGCCCAAACGAGAGAGCGCAATTTCAATTGTTGATTTGATTTTTTTGAGGTTTCTCTTCATATTAGACTCAAGTTGGTCCCTCAAATAAATGCAATCAGTTACAAGCTTATCTGCTTCCATTTTTTTACTTGCATCAGAAGCATGTTCTAACTGTGCACAAACACGTTGTATGAAAAATTCTTTTTTCTGGAGTAATTTTTGTGTTGAACTTACTCTGATATATTTTTTCTTGATCTTTTTACCTAATTTTACTTTTTCAGACATTAGTTGTTTTTTTAAGGAATTATCTGTTTTTTTACGGTGTGTTATGTAATATTTGCGGTTATACTCTGATATACTCTTTGGTACATTGTAGCTGCAAGTGTACTTTTTTTTCTTTTTTTCTAAAATTGTTTCTTTATTTTTTTCGTAATAACTTTTCTTTTCTTTCAAAATTTTTCCTATATTTTTTTTATAATAAATCGTATTACTTCTTTTTCTTGACAAGTTTTCTTTATTTACCGATAAGGCGTCTTGCCATTCACAACTATGGTTGTCAAGTAAAGCGTTGTTACCGGCCCAAGGAGACTCAAGTGAAGTGAATTCACCCGATTGTACATGTATCAAAGTTTCATCAATAGATTCATTCTGATTGTGATTTGATTCTGGATTACTTATAATTTCTATTTGCGGATCAATATTTTCATTTACACTTTCTAAAAATAAAATATAGGGTTGACCATGATTGAATGCCCATGACTGTTCATGAATTTCAGCGTCGTCATTAGTCATTAGCCAATGGTCACCCTCGCGGAGCAAGTTAGTGTAATGACCGGATGTTAAAGAATAGCCATGGTGAAAAATTACGCTACTCACTCGAAAGCTTTTATTCGCAATGGAAATAATATCCCTAATTGGATCTTTTAGTTTGAATTCTAAGTTTTTTGTATGTTGCTCATTAAATATTCCTAGTTGCACAACTAAAATGTTAAATCTCACTGCTACAGTTAAAGTGTCTACCAGTAAGCCTGAACAGATTTCACAGTTTTGATCACTAGGAATAGAACTCAAATTAATATTAATCAAATTTTGTATAGTGTTATTGCTGTTGTTATTGAAGTTAAGCCTCAAATTAAGAACACAGTCAGTACCGAAATTAGGATCTCTTTCATATTCGCAATTACTGCACTTTGTCATGAAGAACCTTTCAAAGAAAAGATTATCATTGAGAACTTGAGAAAGGATACACAAATGTTCAAAAAATTCTGCAGCACATTGTTGTTTAACTTTCCCGAACTCACTTCCAGCAATCATTCGCAAAATAATAACATCAATGTTACCTGAGGCATAATTATTAAGAAAATCTTTCAAAATGTCATTTTCACTTTGCATAAGTTGTTGTCTAATTGTCGAACAGTAGAACATGCTTTGCACAATGGAATTAGCATAACATGATACCATGTCTTCGTTTGGAAGCTGTTTTAAAATCCAATTATTAGAACCTATTTCATTCAGGTTAAGATTGTGCGCTTCTTTAAACGTAGATGTAGGCTCTTTTTGCGAATTTTGATGACAAGTGTAATCTTTATTCATAATTTTCTCATTGTTTGGACATCCAGAATCATCATTTTTTAAATTCTTAGTTACAGTAGATTTTTTAACAGTGATTTTTTCATCGTAATAGTTTTTATTGTACTTTCTAATTTTCGAAGATTTTGAAAAAACCGTTTTCTTTTTACGCTTTTTAGAAGATTGCGAAATACTACGCACTCTTGAATTATTTTCACTTTCGTTAGATATTTCAACTGGTTGATCATTTTGCGAATCAATGTCAATAAGCGATACTTTTTCCAGTACAGAGTGTTTAACATTTTTTAAACGTTCCATTTCTTTCGCATGAGCGATGATATTATGTTGGTAGTAACGTAGATTACTTTTGGAGAAGCGATTCTCAATCGGTTGGAAATAGTAGGAAATTCAGACAACTGTCTACTGCGAAGATTTAATAATATTAATTAAATGTGAATGTATGATGTAATATATATTCCGGATTTAAACTGAAAAAAAGAGAGATTGCTAAAGCAATTGTAAAAAATGTTCCATCTTTTGCTTAACTTTGTTTTTAAACTTTAATAAATTGAACTTGCAAATTAAATTTAAAAAAATATGGATGAAGAATATGCAACACCCTTATACAGTCTGCATCTAAGCTTCCAGTATTCATAGTATCATAGAATTAATTTGCTGGCGCCCCCACTAAATTAATGAGCAGCCTGAATGGATCCAGAAATATCTGAAATATTAAAATAATAGATTTAAAATAAAATGCAAAATAACATAAGTCTATGTAAAAGAAATAATTTATTACGTAACAATTCATGTATTAGTTGTTTAAAAACGTAGTTAATTATGTTAATAAACTTGCACTGAAGTTGAGGAATTGACCTATAGAAACTGAGGTTCGACATTTATTCATTCAACACTACGAACAAATTTAAATATGGTTCATTGTAACTAAAACCAATATATTATGCGCCCTGTCAGTTTAAAGGTACTAATTTAAAGGTAACAAATTATAAATTCGCAGTATGCGGCTGGAGGGAGGGGGTAAGCGAATCTATGCCAGCGCCCATAGATAACCAGTTAGCGTCCTAAATAAAATGAATACAAAAAATATATTAAGTTCAATAGTTCATTAATAGATTATTATAAATAAATAAAATAAAAGTTCAATAATATTTAAAAATCAAGTATTTTATTACCGTGTCAGCAATACATAATATATATACTTTATTGAAACTATGCGTATTGCTACATGGGTTGCACTCTAGTGTTAATTGCCCACTCCGCCGCTTGGATCGCTGTGACACGTCTGTTGGTCAAAACAATTCGATCCGTATCAAGTTTACATCCCTATCATTTTCAAACTTCGCCATTTATCTCGTCGTAAGACCAAACAATTCCGAGTTTAAACATTGGGATGTTTCAAGGCATAAAAATATAGTAACAATAATTGCAGGATTAAACATAACCTAAAAGCTATGTTTAAGTAACACGGAGTAGGCCAATATTAAAATATAGTAGGCCTATTTCACTATTATTTAAGGCACGTTTTACTTTATTCTGACAAATTAAATAGTGAAACCTGTGAAACAGGCCTAAATCTCCTATAAATATATAGGCTATGTACAAACATTAAAGTAAATTAATAAATTATTTATATGATTTCAAATTAAATTGTGAAATCAAACCTAAATTCAGTAACGATTATTACATATCCTGAAAGCTATTATTTAGAATTGAGCTAGGCCGTTATTACAAAATTGAATTTTATAATAAAAGCACCAAATAAACATTCAAATTGTACTATTACATTAAATTAATTATTATACATTACTTACAATGAAATAATAATGTAGGCCTACTGTGATTTTTAAAACAAACTTGAAGTTGTAAACATAACCTCAAACTATGAGGTTTACATTTAACTGGGTTTACAGAGATTGGTTAAATCAGCTGTTATATATTTATTATCTTTTAGAATGGTATGAGTTCATGCCTTGGTTCATGGCCTGAGCATATGCATTATTAGGCGTAATCTTTTGTGAATCAAAGCAATTTGTTTTAAAGGTTACTTCAATATTACTTAATAAAATTACTTCAAAACCTTACATAAGCACCTAGGAGCTTCACTCTATCCGTAGATATCCTCAGTTTTACATAAAAATCGTTCAGTCAAGAGATTTTCTTCTTGAAAGTCAGTCGCTATAGTGCGTCTTGAGAACAAAAAATTACTGAATTTCGCGAGATGAATTGGAGCAGACTAAAATATGAAAATACGATTGCGGATAGAAATCTTAATTATATTTTTAGATAATGGTATTGACGGAAAGCTTAGATTACTAGCTTTCAAAGCACATGTCATTCTTGGTGAATATCTTTGCAGATAATTAGTTATGAGCAAAAATAAAAGTGCTTAACCTAAAAAAAATTGAGTTTCGAGTATACAGCAAAGGGCTGCGCTGGTACATTTAAAAAGTTATTGAAGTATGTTTCCAGTCCAACAAATGAAGATTCATCACTTTTTCCGTCATCACTACATACCAGTACACTTTCAGAGACACCATCATGTTCGTTGGAATTACTTGAGTGGTCAACACTATCACATTTTCATCAGATTACGGGAAAGATATTATAGAATGTGCTTTGGAAGGTGACAGTTGCTGATTTTGAATTAAGTAGGAATTCCTCGGCACATGAGGTCCTTTAGACATTTTCATTTCAAAAAGAATGTTGTCAATATGGTGCATACATATTTCTCAGGAAGACTCATCCATAGCTTTGAATTTTGTCGCAACTAACTCCCCGTATTTGCCACATAATATGTGGCCAACAAGTCGAAAAAGCGTAACTCATAAAAATGCCGAATTGAGTTACACCCGTCACTTTATTCAGCTCAGCGGGCTCTACACGTTGGTGGCGAAGGCGTATCTCAATTATAAACGGTTCCCAAAATATTGCATCATTTTATTTTGGCCCAACTTATAGTTCTCAGGGCAAAGAGGCGGATCTCAAGATACGCCTGTTCAATTAAAAGACAAACACAATTTTTTGTAATTTCTACAAGTTTTTATTGTTGAATCTAGCCGACCAAGGTTTCGCCCGTGACGGCATTGACGAATGACGAGGCAGCTTTACAGACTAAAGAATATTAAAAAAACAAATGTGTTTAAAGATAGAACAGTTACTCACAACAAAGAAAAACGAAAGAGAGTGGAAAGGGGGGCGTGGGGTACGTATGGTCATAAGGTTGACAATGGGTTTAATAGAGGCGAGTTGGACAAAAATTCTACCTGATCGTTAAGTACAAGGATAGCATCTTTACAAAATAATCTCTTAATTTCTAAAATTTCCAAGGAATTTAATTTCCTACTTTTATCATTGCCATGGAGAATCTTAAAGTTAATATTATTGGAAAAATCTGACACTAAATGGTTTTTTAGATGGTTAGAGAAACTAGAGTCATTATGACCCAACCGCCAACTTCTTTCATGTTCACTTAACCTACATTTAAAACTACGGCCTGTTTGGCCTACATAAGCTGCATTACAGATGATACAAGATAGCTTATAAACACCACATTTTTTCATGTTGTCTATTTTGTCTTTACAATTTATTAACATTTTCCCTAAATTGTTTTTACAATAAAAAGCTAGTTTACAGTGATTTTTCTTTTCTAAAAGATTCCCAACAGCATAATTAACCTTACCAATGTAGTTCATGTACGCCATTTTGGTTCGGTTTTATTAGAATCTATTGGGGATAAAAGAGATTTAGCCTGGTTATTTAATTTAGTTTTCAAAATTGTTTCAATAAGTTTAATATCATAACCATTATTTATAGCAATATGTTTGATGCAAGTTAATTCTAAATAAAAGTCATTATTAGACATGGAATAACTAATAAGACAATGCAACATACTATGGAAGGCGGACAATTTATGATTAAAAGGATGTTGAGATAAAGAATGTATGGTATTGTCCGTAAACGTAGGTTTCCTAAAAATACTGAAATTATGTTTCCCATCGTACATTTTTATGGATCTCCCTTATCTCCCTTGCTGGCTGAGATTTTTATGGACAATTTTGAATCAACATTCTTTGACAGTAATTAATAACCCATTCAAGTCTAACGTTAAGTATTGGTACAGATATGTAGATGATGTTTTATGTTTATTTGAAGGATCTGACCGCCAGCTTCAGTAATTTTTTTGCGCGAGGTGTAAAAAATGTGCAGGCACATGCCCTGTTGGTACCGCACAACAGGGTTATGTGGGGATGGCCCTGTGCCGACCCACTAAAAATCTCACCTCTTTCTCTGCCCTTTATGACTGGTGACGGAATCACCATTAAGCATACTTCATCAACAATCAAGGGTCCGTCTTCAGCTTACCTCAGCTGTTCTTCTTTCCTTCTAATGATTAAATTAATAAATCTTTCAATAATCTTCCATTGTTCTTCTTCTTCTATCATCATAACCACCAGGCTTTCCGGTGAGATCGTTGACCCAAGCTGTGTTTCCAGAACTTCTCTCTCTGTCTTCCATCATACACATTGAAAGATGGCGTGTTCTGCGCTGTCTTCTTCCACCTCACAATCCAGACAGCGGGCCTCTTCTGATCTCCGAAAGCGATGTAGGTACGCCCGAAAATATCTGTGTCCTGTCAGTGCCTGCGTCAGATAATAGTCGTCTCCATGTCGTCTATTTATCCATTCCTCGATGTTAGGAATCATTTTATTTTTATGTCCAACGACCAGATACATCCTCATCCCATCTTTCTTGCCACTTCCTGAGAAGTCTCCGTCTTGCATTCAATCCAGTTTCAGTTATTGTTAAATTATTTAAATTCTATTAATGAGGCAATGCTATGGAAATAGGGCAACACAATCAAATAAATTTTCTTGACCTCACCATAATTCTTGACAACCATCAATCAAGTTATTTTCTTTGTGACCATGCAGTTTAAACTGCTCACATTATTTGTTGCCAAGTTTGGCCAAAGAAATTCTCATTTTCCTTATTTGACATCGGTACCCTTCGTAAGAATATTTTGAGAGAGAGAATCAGAGTAATGGTTTCGTCACTTGGGAGATAAAGTGTTTTTGAGGCTGAAATCATAATATGTGGGCATTTTTGTCCCTTTTCTCCCAAAAGAAAGTACTGGAATGTTTTATTCCTTTTACTAACTAATTCAGATTCAGTTGTTTTTCTTTTTTTATCAAGACGCTCACAATTTGTCAAAATATTTGCTTTTCTATCATCCCAAGATTTTTCCCAAAACACTTGGTTTATATAGTACCTTTGCTCTTCAGATTTATTTTGGCTGAACCGTAAAAAACAACTGATGCACACGGGAGAAGAACACTATGCTTTAGAATTCTTTTTCTTCGCATCTCTTTCTTCCTTACTTTCAACAGCAAATTTTCTCTTCCTAACTGTAACTTTCTTAGGCCCGTATTACACTGTAAAATATTTTATAAAATATGTTTTATAAAAGTTCTTTGACAAAGATATTTGATAGTGTAATGAGCCATCTTTTATAATATATTTATTTTATGACATTTCTTTTATGAAATTTAACAGGTTGGCATTACCTTTTATAAAATGTTAGATACATTTTTACCTCTTAGTACAAGTCCAAAACGTTTTATAAAAGAGAATCACTTTTCAAATCTTTTATAATAGGTGGATACCATCTTTTATAAAACATATTTTATAAAATATTTTACAGTGTAATACAGGCCTTAGTTAGATCCTGTGTGGCAAGCCTATCAGCAGCATTAGGCCCTCTGCTCACGGGGCGAGTAGGAATCGAAGCAAGAGAGATTCGAACTGGAAGCGATATGTGCGTCATGCGTCTTATGCGATATGTAGCTCGCTCACGGGGCGAATTTTCTCTCAATCAGCTGTGTTTTTAACCAAGAAAGTAAAAGCTTTTTTCTTCAAAGGTTTTAAAAATGAGCAGTTCAAGTGATGAGGAAGACATTGTCATGTTTTATGGGTACCGATTGATGAAAAGAAGAAATCATAGAATACGAGTGCATCCGTACTTAGAAAGGATCTATCATTGTCGGCTGTTTGTTACTGCAAAAGAATTACAAGAGAGCGAAAATTTTTGGTTTGAAATGGTTCTAACTGACAAATTTGACAAAAATGATTTTATGACTGTTTGTGACACTACTAAACCATGTCTACATCTAGAACTACAGTGACTAGATAGAGACAGTGTGGCCAAGTGAGGTCTTGTTTCCTATTGGCCGGCAGCCATGTTTTTCCTAAATTCTTATCTCTTTCTATTATATTTGTTACATTTTTTGCACGAAAAAACAGAATACACTTTTTAAGAAGAAACACAGTTTTTATTATTTAATTTCAATATAAATATCAAACTGTAACAATTAAATCGCTTGTTTTCCCCTTTATAAAAAAACAAAGATGTCATTTCTCTTATAATTACAAAGAGATATAACACTAATCTTTACATTATAATTCTGAGCAGATGACATTAATTTTAGGAAAAACATGGCGGCCACTTTCATGTGGCCACACTGTCTCTATCTAGTCACTGTATCTAGAACTACAGTGACTAGATAGAGACAGTGTGGCCAAGTGAGGTCTTGTTTCCTATTGGCCGGCAGCCATGTTTTTCCTAAATTCTATCCTGTTTCTATTATATTTGTTAAGTTTTTTGCACGGAAAAAAACAGAATACACTTTTTAAGAAGAAACACAGTTTTTATTATTTAATTTCAATATAAATATCAAACTGTAACAATTAAATCGCTTGGTTTTCCCTTTATAAAAAAAACAAAGAGGTCATTTCTCTTATAATTACAAAGAGATATAACACTAATCTTTACATTATAATTCTGAGCAGATGACATTACTTTTAGGAAAAACATGGTGACCACTTTCATGTGGCCGCACTGTCTCTATCTAGTCACTGTATCTAGAACTGTCTTTGGATGCTATCTGTTGGTAAATAATGGAACTAGAAAAGTGACAAAGTTCTAACTGCAAAACAATTTTCTAAAGTTTTAATGTGACAAGGTTCTAACTGATTAGTCATATGCAGGTTAACAGCTGATTAACAGCTGATTGTGTTTAAACATCTGATGTTTCTACAAAATACATTCTGCATTGTTTCATATTAGGCCTATATAGTCTTTGTTGGTTTAGCCTTTTTTTTAGTTATTTAAAAAGTAATTCCTGTTCAGTCTACTTTACAGAAGTAAATAATTGATCCTGAAGTAATATGTGTGAAAGTAGTAGTTCATTGTCAGACCTTTTTAGTGAAGACAGTTCTGATGAATATATACCACCAACTACTACTGGTGATGATGAAGAACAAGAAGATGATATAAACTTAGGAAGGCAAGTCATTATTTTTGCAGTACATTTTGTTTTTATCCTACTATAAAAGTTAAGGTATGCCTAGCCAGAAGTAATGTTTATAACATTCTATGAATTTGTCAGACAGTTATTATATTGTATTTTGATATAAATCATACATGATTGTAAATCTTAAATATGTACAATAAAACATATTTGTGGTTTTTCTTGTTTTAGGAGCAAAAAACGATTTTTAATTAAATTTAATCCCAGTCGGAGGTTATGGACTGATTCTTCCCCGTCAACATCAAGCCAAGGAGAAAATGAACAAAGCGTTGATGAGATTGCTGTCAATACTACTGGACATGGGCATAACATACATTCCACAATTCACAACTTAACGTAAGTAGGCTTGTTTCATTTTAGTTGTAGATCTAGTTCAACCTTAAATAAGGCATATCATAAAATAGGTATTTTTGAATAAAATTTTTTAGAATATTTATATTGAGATTATCAATTACATGAAGATTAGATTTCAAATTTTAGAATTATTCAAATTTATGAAGTCATAAGGCTTAGGCGTAAGTGAAAATTGGGTGAAGAATGTAAATAACTGGAAAGTAAATATCTAACCTGATGTAGTATTGCATAAATGTAACTAAAATCTTTAAATATTTAACTAGCCTGGGTCCTAGGTTTAAATCCCAGTCATTGTCTAAGGATTTTTCACTTTTAGTTCAGTTAATTTACTAGTGTATTTATTAAACTCGCAAAACATTTGATCAAATTAATCAAAAAAGTTGGAAAACAATAAATTTGTTAGCCTTTTAATTGAATAAGTAAAGTTCACAAGATGTTAGCCTAGTCAATAATGCAAACTGCAATAATTGAAATAAATAAATGAACTATAAGATGCATAATGCCTTTTAGTACTGGTCTTATTATAAAAATTTAATTGCTTATATTCTAGGTTTTGTATATTAAGTTGGTTACATGATAACTTATTTGTAAAACATTTTTTTACAGAGACGATATACTTGAAGATACTATGCTGGATACACC
>JAGFPH010023240.1:562-12060 GCA_018207615.1 Philaenus spumarius
CAATGTATTGCGTGCTTCGCTCACCAACCCCTGTATTGGCAGTATTTGCAATACACAATGCATTGCGTGCTTCACACGCCAACCCCCGTATTGGGAGGATTTTCAAAACACGATGCATTGCGTGCTTCGCACGCCAACCCCCGTATTGGGAGGATTTTCAATACACAATGCATTACATGCTTCGCACGGCAACCCGCATATTGGGAGTATTTTCAATATACACTACATTGCGTGCTTCGCATGCCAACCCACTTATTGGGAATATTTTCAACACACGATGCATTGCGTGCTTCGCACGCTAACCCCCGTATTGTTAGAATTTTCAATACACATGTGCGCCCGCTTAAAAATGTTAGTGATTATTACATAGAAAGATTCGAAAATAAAAAACAAATTAATTTCTACTCATTTAGGCTATAAATATACAAAAATAAAAGGTCAGCTCCTGGCATAGGAAATACGAAATTTGCGTAGCAGTGAACGTGGTAACTGCAAGCAATAGAGATAAGTGTTGTCACTAGCCAATTAATGCATCATTATCAAATTTTGGTTCTGGATCCGTCTAATGGTCTGGGCGTAACTAGCGACTGCTCATACACATTTCATACATAACGACATACGTTTTTCTGTCTCAATATATAGTAAATACCTGCAATAATGTATGAGTCGTGTGAATTTGAACATCTTCAAATAACACGCGTTTCGGAGCCTATTTCTCAGCGTATTCGCAGCATCTATTTGTCTTCTTGTTCACATCAAATGGGACTAATATATTTTAGCACGTGCGTGGTTTGTGTTCGTGTTTTAATGTTTGGGACGTGCTCCAACGGAGTAAGATGAAAAATTATTGCTGGTGCTTCGGCTCCAAAACGCGATGTTTGTAGGTAATTTGTAGATGTTAAACGTAACGCGGCGGATAATGGTTGCAGATAATCATACTATGCAATTGCATTGTATTATTTTCGAATTTCCATAGAAAAGATGGGCTATTTCAGCAACCCTTATGGTGAGACCTGAGGTCGGGAGTAGTAAATGAGCACTGATCATGGTCCCCAGAACACGTTTGAGGTGTAATTAAATTGTATAGTCTACAGGGTGAACAACTCAAGATGACCACCGTGGGATCTTGGAATCTATCAGCTTCTCGAAAAACTTTAAATTGAAAACATTCCCTTGATTATTACTTACAATAAAATTATGGTGTTGCCGATACCGTATTTTTAATCTTCGTAATTTTCCAATATGGCCGCCTTTAGTTTTTTAGATACAAAAACCATACTTTTAGTGCAGTTTTCGGTAGAACATATTATTTTATGACACTTTTGTGTTTTTTATCTAAACGCAGCCGTTTTGGATCTACGGGCTGTCATGTGTAACAAAAATCAATTATTCTAAATGGAAATTAACTTAATGTATTTGAGTAACAGCTGTCATGTAATGTATCAATCAGCTGTTATTTTGCATTGTTAGAAAACTGCTTTAGTTGAACACTGCATGTGTAACACTTCTGTTTCGTCATCGTTCAGTTGTGACAGAAAGTATTTCAATATATTACATTAATTTCCATTAAAATAATTGATATGGCGGCCATAGTTGTTTTTACACTCTCCGTAACGGCTGCGTTTAGAGAAAAATACCTAAGTGTCATAAAATGATATGTTCTACCAAAAAATGCAATATTTAAGTGTTTTTGTATTTAAAAAATTAAAGCCATATTGGAAAAATGGTGAAGATTGAAAATAGGGTAACATCGTAATTTTAATGTACCTAAAAATCCCGGGTAGGTTTATTATTAAAATGTTTTCAAGAAACCGAGATCAAGTTTCCGAGATCCAATGGTGGCCATCTTGAGTTGATCACCCTGTATATATATATATATATATATATTTATAGCATTTATTAGTAACTGCTTCACATTAAAAATTTATGACATAATGCTTCCACTTTAGAAGTGGAATATATCGCATTTAAGTTATTTTCACGGGTTCATTCCTATTGGAATATATCTCCAGAATAATCTGTTTAATGTTTATATTCCATAAAATGTGTATATACTCGTTATTTGTTTATATGTAAATTTTAATAATTACTGCTTCCATATTCCATCTATGTGAATCCTTAATAACTGCCTCCGGAGGTAAATTCTAACAATTAACGTATTACGAATGTATAAAGTATGTATAAAATTATTTAAAGTCGAATAGTTTGTTGTTGTTGCATAGTAAAACCCGTAAAACCTTTGATAATTACTTGTGTCATGTGAGTTATTAATCGGATCTATGCCATGGTCCCATGCAGTTCAGTGCGCACCTGTGATCAAAATAATAAAAATAAAATTGAATGTTAGCAGAAGACAACTTCACTGTACTTACTTAACCTGTTTTGAGATTTTGAGGACTTGAGGTGTAATGTTTTTTCTTGATTCAAGTATGGTGTTTATGAACATTTCATTGATACAATAAATTGCTTTGAAAGATCATGAAAATAAATAAATTAGTTTACTTTGTGAATACTTTCTTTAACAGGTTGTCAATAGTGTTCGAAATCAGTCTGTGTTAAGGTTATATTTACAAGCAGTGTTATCTAACCGACAGGCCTACATTTTGTTAAATAATTTAGCAGCCAAAATCTAATTTGAACAATCTACTACAGTCTTTTACTTAGTTTTATAGTAGGCCTGTTATATTACGTTTAACTACCTTTAATATTGATATCTTTCGAACAAAATGTGTAAAATCCGTACCAAAACTAGCCTAGGCCTACTACGCCTAGTTTTAACAATATTGATAAAACTTGTAAGGTAACTTAGCCTACATGTTCTCGGCAAATTATATGGATTGCAAAATTGTTTGTTTAGTTTTGTAAAATCTTAATACAATTAGTGGCAGTCATTAATTAATTACCAAAAAGATAAACATTTTAGGCCTAAATAATCTTACAAAACGTTTAAAACTAAACCAAATAAACTTGGGCACAACTTTACTTTTCGACTCTAAAAAAATACCTAAAAGGTTCTAACCTAACCTATTTAGTCACAGTATGTTTACCTGTATTCAACATTTAATAGTAGAATGTAAAACAATGTCGTTGTCTGCAAAAATATTAGTCTAGAGTCGAGTAGTAAAGTTACGCCCTTAACTTGATTAACTTTGCCAAATTGAACATAACGTCATTGTGAAAGAATAAATTTATTGGACTCAAATAAATAAGCCATAGGCCTATTGGAGTTTTGCGAAAATATTTTATTCCATACATAGGCCTAAATCCTATGCGATCGCACTAGGCTACTATGCTACAATGTTTTTACTTAGCCTAGGTGGCGTAACTTTACTATTTGACTCTAGCCTAATATTTTTGCAGACAACGACGTTTTACATTCTACTGTTAAATGTTCAATACAGGTTAACATACTGTGACTAAATAGGTTAGGTTAGAACCTTTTAGGTATTTTTTTAATTATAATTTTTGCATTTCTGTTAGCTTTAGGTTAGCCTAGTGTCGAATAGTAAAGTTACGCCCTACATTTAGTTTAAAACATTGATTTGATAATATAAATAGCCTAAACAATATGATTACTTAGACATTTTTCGCTCATAGGTTGACACCTCTGCTGAAATTCAATTCAATTTTATTTGTCCGTTGACAATTTTACATTGTATAGGCCTAGACATGTCCGAATATATGATAATTAAACAATACCACACAAAAACAATTTAAAAACTAACAATCAACACAATTTATGAAGTATTATTTACATATTTCATCAGATTAATTACCGTACACGTACACTCTTAAAATTATACTGCGCAAATTCATTATATTTAACATAAAATAAAAGCAGTTACTAAAAATAATTAAAAATTAATTTAAAATAAATATTTAGTACAATTTACAATTACAATTTACTAACATGTAGGACAATAATGCAATCCCTGGATAAGAAATCCCAAATATAAACAGAATCAACCAGATTCATCCCCCACACTCGACCTACCTACCACTTGTGGCTGAGGAATTCCTCCACCGAGTAAAAGGAGTTTGCCACCAAGAGTTGTCGAAGACTTTTCTTAAAGGCTTTCTGGTCTTGGATAATTTTAATTTTTTGTGGGAGTTTATTAATAAGTGTAACTCCTGCTTGAGAAGGAAGTTTTTAGACTTTTCAAGTCTGTGCTGTCTTATCCGTAAGACATCTTCCTGCCTGGTATTGTGATTATGTACATCTTTACTTAATATTGGAATACATTTAAATTTTATGTAAAAAATTGTTTGGAAGATATACATACAGGGGAGTGTGAGTATTTCCAACTTCTTGAAAGTGCTTTTACAGGATTCCAACTTGTGTAGACCTCTTACAAGCCTCACAGCTTTTTTTTGCATTATAAATAACCTTTGCACATTTTGAAATGATGAGTCTCCCCACAGTAAGACTCCGTAGTTAAGATGTGGGTAGAGCAGCTCGTAGTAGGCTTTTTTTAAAGTACCAAGGCTACCAAATGATTTCGTAACACAAAAATTCCTGAACACAACCTTCGACAAATGCTATCAATATGACTATCCCAGCATAATTTACTGTCAACAATCATACCCAGTAACTTTGCTGACTGTGCCTCCTCGATTTCGGTCCCACCCAACATAAGGGATGGTCCAATATTTTTATTTTGGTTTTTTAGTCTGAAATACATCAGGCTGGTTTTCCTTGATACTGCGAGTAGTAGTGGTATTCTACAATTTCGCCGAATAAAATTGCATTATTAAATATTTGCCAACCAAGATAATCTTTAGCCAAACATACTGTGACTAAATAGGTTAGGTTAGAACCTTTTAGGTATTTTTGTATTATTATTTTTGCATTTCTGTTAGCTCTAAGTTAGCCTAAGAGTCGAATAGTAAAGTTGCGCCACATGGATGATAGCAGTATGTTTATAAAATAAAATAAAAACCTAGGTCTAATAGGTTTTTACTTAACCTGATCGATTACAGTAGGCCTACCTATGTTTTTAAAATAAAAAAAAGATACAATGGCTGTTGGTGATAACAGTAGGGCCTAGCCTATGTTTTTAGTTTCTGAACTATAGCCTATGTTGTTAGCACTTCTTACTTGCAGACAAATCTGGTGATTAAAGTTGTTAGTTTAGCTGGTGATCTCCTGTAAATTATAGCAAAAGTTTTCAATGTTAATTCTCATTAACAACTTTTGGTTTGGGAATTTCTTATATTGTTGTAGATTGTTTATAATTGATTTCCGCCATCAGTGAAGTGTATAGATCCCTTACATATATAGGAAAAGGTTAACTTTTGTGTCTTTATATTAGTACTTGTGTCAGCTTATATGTAGGCATACTTGGCCTAGTACCAATGAAATTAGGATCAATCATCAATAGCTACCAAACTAGATTATTTATTTATTTAATGGAAAATCCTTTTTTTTAACTAATACTAACTATACATATATCATGATTGTTGCAAAATATTAATGTAAATAGTTCTTGGTGCTTTAGAAAGCAGATCACTTAATATCAACTAATAATAAACAACAAGTAATAAATATTTAACAAAAATAACATTCTAGCAAGATATACAATGCACTGAAAACAATGAATAGAATAATAATAATAATAATATAACAATCAAACAACAGCAACATAGCAATCAGATAACAAATAATGTATAAAAATACAAATACAAGGCCAATTTCATTTAACCAACTCTAGGAAAAACTACATGGTATTACAAAAATGAACAATAAAACAAATTAATCAATAAATTTTTAATAGTTCCAACACTTAAATAATGATATCAGAGGTCGAGGTTCACATCCAGACGTAGGCCCTATACTTTTGATGTCCTCAACACTTAAATTAAAGATGTCAAGTTCAATAGGAGTAAGGTTGGCTCTACGCTGGATTCTAACCATAGGACTATTCAGTTGATATGTTGTGCCATGATGAAGTCTGGCAAATAATTCACTTGACCGAGTCCTTGCAGCTGGTATGCGAAAGTTAACAGTTTCGAGGAGCATTGGGCAGTCAACCATTCCCTTGACTAGTTTCACAAGGAAAACTACATCCTGAACATTCCTTCTCAGCTCCAAGGAAGGCAAGCGGAGTTGAGAGGCTATGAAACCGACAGGAACTTGCTGGTAGCGGTAGCCGAGGCGGATTCCCACAAGTCTAAGAAATCTCGTCTGGACACAGTCAACTCTTTTAATAAGTGTCTTCTGATACGGGGACTAGACCACTGACGAGAACTCCAGGTGAGGTCTAGCAAAAGCAACATAGAGCATTCTCAGTATTGTTGGTTGATGAAGAAATTTAGAAGCGCGCTAGATAAGACCGAGATTCCTATTAGCTTTAGAGCAGACAGTGTTAATATGGGATTCAGGTGAAAGGGATGACGACAAAATGACCCCAAGATCTCTAATCTCCACAGTTCTCTCCATGACCCTGTCCTCAAGCTGATAACAAAATATAAATGGTTTATCAACTAGTGTTTGACTTTAAATTATAGCCTACTTAGTTTGGTAAGTTAAGTGGCGTAAATTGACGAACCTCGGCTGATATTTTTGCAGACGATGACCTTGTATTACATTCTACTGTCAAATGTTAAATATAGGTAAACATACTGTGACTAAAGACTATAAGTTAGAACTTCAGCCTACTTTTTATTGTTGCATTTCTGTTGGCGTAGGGTTGTATAGTAAATTCATGCCAGTTAAGCCAGGTTGCTTTAAATAGGTCTAAATATTGATATGTTTCCTATCAAAAAGGAATTTACATGTTTACTAAGTGTTTAAACATAATAGTCAACAAAAGTTGTTGTGTTCTAATTGAACAGTTTACTTTTGTCTGCATTCAGGTTGGTGTTTGGAGTTTTTGGCTAAATCTAATATATTACTTGACTTTAAAACGTACTGTGACAAGCTAGGTCAGATTAGATATATATTTGTTTTTTTCTTAACATACTGGTAATATTTATACAGTTTCTAAACTAAGATTTTTGACAGTCTAAATATTTACTGCATTTTTGACTGGTATGAAATTATATTATGACAACAATGGCTAATAACTTGAACGGTTTTATTTCACATGCATTTATTAAATAGAACTAAATATTGTACATATCCAAATCTAACTATAACAATATTATGAAGTCATACAATATAATAACGTTTCAAATTTAAATAAATTTTATTTATTTATTTATTTGTCACAAAACAGCACATACAGGACAGAATCCAATGCCAGATGACATGTCAAATAGTCAAATGCAATACAATACACAATATACTACAATTAATTATTAAATACACATACATTAAAAGACACATATAAAACATTCAACAATACAATATCAAAGTTTAAAAATAAAACTATTATTTTTTTTACAGCAACTACACCTCCAAAAATGCCACAGGCAAATCCATTCATTTAACTCCCCTACTGAATAAAAACAGTTTTCCAACAGATATCTTGATAACACCTTTTTAAATGTCTTTAAATTTTCAATTTGCTTGAAATTACTGGGTATTTTATTATATGTTTCAATACATTTATAGTTTGGTGCTTTCTCAAACATTGTGGTCTTATGTAAAGGATATTCAAACAAATTTTTACTTCTTGTTGAATAGCCATGTTCAGTTTTATATTTTAGGAAATCAGAATAGTTTGCTTTAACAAAATACACTACATTCAATATATATATATATACAGGGCAGGGGCAGTATTCCATGCTTTTTAAAATGTGGTTTACATGAGTCGTAGCATTTTAGATTGAAAATTACCCTAACAATTTGTTTCTGTATTTGAAATACTCTTTTACTATTTATTGAATCTCCCCAAAATACAATTCCATAAGAGAGCCGGGAATAAACATAGGCATAGTACACCATCATGGTTGTATCTATATCAATAACTCTCTTTATCGTAAGTATTATGAAATATGCTTTATTTAGCTTTCCAGTTAGGTCCAAAACATGGTTTTTCCACTAGAGAGTATTATCCACTACCAACCCTAAAAATTTTACAGTGTTTGTGGGTGTAATTATAGTGTGCAAATATTCATCATTAACGCAAGAAGATCTGATGTGATTTGAATGGAAGTTTATTATATGTGTTTTTTTAATATTTAAAAGAAGGCTATTTGCCTTAAACCAGCTATTCATTATACTGAAGTCAGTCTCTAAATCTACTTTTAATTGGTTTTTATTTGAATTTGTTATTGCCAGAGTTGAATCATCAGCAAACAGAGTCAATTTAGATTGCTTAATATTTGGCGTAATATCATTATTTGTAAATGATAAATAACAAAGGACCTAATATTGAACCCTGTGGAACACCATTTATAATTTTTAAGTATTTATTATTTATGTTATTCTTTCCAACAATTAATTACTCTTTGGAAACGGTTCAAGAGGAATGATGATAACCAATTTAATACTTTACTCTTAATTCCATAATACGATAATTTCATTAGAAGTATATCATGGTTTACACAATCAAATGCCTTTGACAGATCCATAAATGCACTAACTGCAAAATTTGATTTGTCCATTGCACAGGCTATATGCTCAATAAAACCAAATACAGCCTGTGCAGTGTTTTTATTCTTTCTAAAACCATATTGGTTCGAGCCAAGTATCTCATTTTCCTCAATGTACCCAATCAATCTGTTAAACATACAGTAACCTTTTCTAAAATTTTTGAAAAAACACTTAAAAGTGAAATAGGTCTGTAATTATTTATTAAATTAGAGTCTCCACTTTTATATACTGGGACCAGATTACTATATTTTTATTTTTTTTAAGGAAAAATTCCCATTTGTAAAGATATATTAATTAAATACACCAGAGGTTCTGCAATTAACTTTGCACAACGTCTTAATAAAAACTGTGGAAACTCATCCCAGCCGCTAGCTCTTGAAGAATTTAAACCATTGATTATTTTACACACCTCACCAATTGATGTTGGTTCCACCATTTCTATACTATCAGTTGGTCTTGGGTGCTTATGAATGAAATTTAATGCTGCTTTGTAATCAGCAGACACACCAAGGCAATCTACCGTATGACAGAAAAATTCATTGAAAATATTTGAAATTTTATTTTGTGATTTATAAATTTTACCTGAGACACTTAGCTCGATACAACTAGTTTCTTTTTCTTTACAATTTCCAGTTTCAATTTTAACCAAATTCCAAGCGGCTTTAGTCTTATTAGAGTCTCTAGATACAATGTGTTTACTATACATAATTTTTGCAGCAACAACACATTTTTTAAATATTTTTTTATAACGTTTTAGGCCTACATAATCAAGAAATGTTTGGTCTCTTGAGGATCTGGCTTTATTATGTAGCTCTGTTTTTTTAATACTAGAGACCATAATACCTGGAGTTACCCAACCATTTTGTTAAATATTTTTTTTATCATTTGTAGGGGCCATAGGCATTCTAGGAAAAGCTACGTTCAAGTATCTTATAATAATATTTGAAAAAGTATCATACTTCACATCCATGCAAATATGGTTTCCTTGTATATTACAGTATATAGTTCCTTCCAATCTTCCTCTTTTAACATTTCCAAAAACATATCAATACTACTATCACTGAAAGATCGCTTAAACAAATTATTTTTAATGACTTTTTTGTATTCTATGGCAGAATTTACTGAAACTATTTGGACAGAATGGTCTGAAAACCCAGATTCAAGCACAGGAACTCTACACTTATTTGAGTTAAAACTAGTTATTATATTGTCTATACATGTTTTTGAGTTTCCATATATTCTAGTAGGCTGTTCAATATGAATATTCAATAGATAAGAATCTACAATACTTTTAAAATCTAGCTGGATTTTACTTGGTGTTAGGAGGTCAATATTAAAATCACCTGCAACAACAACATGTAATTTTGGCTCCTTACACTGTACATGTTTCAAAAGGGCATGTAACTTATCTGAAAATGCTTGCATACTAAATTGATCATTTTTAGGGGGTCTATATATAGCAATCACATTAATACAAGCATCTGTAAACAGTTTAATGCCACAACATTCAAAAAGTCCCTCCACAGAATAATCCTTAATCTCTGGCCTTAACTTAAATTTTATCTGGTGATGGACTAAAATAGCACATCCTCCTCTGATTCTGCCTGGGTCTTACATATGCAGCTGCTAAATTATAATTGTTAACATTATTTAATAAACATAAATTTTCTTTCTTCAGCCAATGTTCAGTAATATACAAAATAGTGGGTGTACAAGTCAATTTCACCAGAAACAAATTTAGTTCGTCAATTTTACTTAATTGTACAAGACCCTGCACATTACAATGCGAAACACTTAGTTCACATTTCGAGTTATCTGGGCTGATGACTACGTTCAAATGTTTACAAGACGAATTTATAAAAAAGGTGTGTTAGAAGTACTAGAAGTCGACAGTACAGGATCCACAGAGCAGATTTTCCCAAACATCAACCATCTTTCAAGAGGTGTTGCCGTGTTCTTGATATGTTGAAGTGCAACACTGCCACCTTCTGTGCCCTGTGATTTTGTCACATGTTTCTTGGCTGAGTCCAGCCATTTCTCCAAAGAAGTTTTTGTTTTTGGCAGTACTATTTTATGCTTAATGAGCTCTTCCAATCTTTCACTAATCCTCGACTTTCCACATTGATTTAAATGCCCACTTCGAGAAAAATGGAATGGTAAGATTCTGTCATTTATGAAGTTGACACTGATATTTTGTACTTTTTTGTTAGCACTTGAGTTTATGTATTTATGTATACACTGGTTTGCCTTGTTAACCAGATATTTTCTTATCATACTGTTTGGAGGGCTTGGGATTGTGTTAATAATTAAATTTGTTTTAAAAGAAATAGGAAGAATTTTGTTTAATAACTGTTTCATAACTTATCCCTGGTTTTACATCATTTGTTCCTCCAAAACAAACAAGAAAATCATTCTGATTAAGTTCTTTTGCAACCTCTTGTGCTCTTTCAGCAATATAATATGATATTAAGGCACCTGGATAGACATATCCCAAAACTTTGTAACCTTGTTTTTCTAGGTTCTGAAGCTTATTTAATATTTTTCTAGCATGGCTGTCACCCACGATTATTATTTTCCTTTCCTCTGTTGAGTTTTTATTAGTACTTATATCTACATTCAGTTTTGTT
Source organism: Philaenus spumarius (assembly GCA_018207615.1). Lineage (NCBI taxonomy): Eukaryota > Metazoa > Arthropoda > Insecta > Hemiptera > Aphrophoridae > Philaenus > Philaenus spumarius. Next base: position 11,729 of record JAGFPH010023240.1, read on the forward strand.
TTTTTAATACCTGTAAAAGATTTATTAACAACATTTAATGTAGCTTGTCTTGTTTTACACACTGGAAGAGATGGGGAATGTAGTGACTCTGAAATGCTTGTATTTTTTGTTATAACATCATCAGTAGCTAGTAGTTCAAAACTATTACGTGTTATGACTTTAGGAATAGCTCCTAATTTTATGGGTAAAGACTTTCTGCAATTTTGTACTTGAAAGTATTCTAGCCCCGCGTGTTCCACTTTATTTTCGAGGATAATTATCTTCTCCTTAAGGCTCTGTATTGTAGTTTCCTTCCTTAAACAATCATTTAAAATGTTTTACCTGCCTAAAAT
>JAGFPH010023243.1:0-12059 GCA_018207615.1 Philaenus spumarius
ACCTAGAGGCCTAGGTTTTAGGTTAAGCCCACCCATATTCACATGATTACCGATATAGCAATTTGTATTTAGGATTATTTTATTTTTTCAGCCTAGGCCTACGATAGGCTAGTTCCTAGGATAGACAACGAACATGACCTAGAGGCTTAGGTTTTAGGTTAAGCCCACGTACGTCTAACCCATTATTCACACGATTAACGGTAGCCTATAGCGATTTGTACTTAATTTAATACAACAATACATATATATATATATATATATTATAACTTAATTTTAAACTATAAACCTATCCCAATGGCGATTATTGAAGTAAAATAAAACTACAACTGTCTTTTTGGTCGTCTAGAACTTTTCTAGATGTAATAATTATACAAAACAAGCCAAGTACAAAAGAACGAATAAGCTATAAACTACCTTAAAACAAATCATTATTTAAAAACGTACTTATTTAAACGTCAAAATTAAATGCTAATATACTAATATTGTTATAATAAAACTCACAACGTACCTGAAATGACTTGAAGAACTAACTGAGAATACCTCTAATAACAAAAGTAAGATGGCGTCTGTTCGGCTTCGGCTTCACTAATTTGCTCATTTGCTGACAAGGTCGCAGAACACTCTGGCGGATTATAAAGCAAGTAAAGTCCGGTTTATAATCGGTGTAAAGGAAGTATTAAAAAATACAGCAGCTATCTTTTTCTTACAATCTTTAAAGTCAATTATGTTACTTAATACGACATTTCGGTCAAAATTTCCGGCTTATTTTTTCGTTTCATAGTAAACTTTACTAATTTGATTTTTTTTATAAATGTATTTATGTATTAGTATATAATACGTATATAATATGTATAACTAATACATATACCAATCTTATACGTTAATACAATATATTTACGTATTATATACGTAGTGTGCTACTTGGGAGGCCTATATCACTACCCTAATTAGCAAACCTCATAACTCCAGAAAAGCTAATTGTTCGAAAACCAGAAAAAACATGTTTTTTTCGATTATTACTTAAGAGTGCTTATAAAATTGTTTTTTCTACTCATTATATAGTATGGAGAAACATTATAATACATCACAAAACAATTTTTACATTTAGAACATTTTTAATTGGAGTTACGAGCTTAAACAATTTTTTATGTTGGAGATACGTGTTTTTCTTATAACTTACGTTAAGTAGTACTATGGGTTTGAAATTAAAATAAGTGAATGTTTTGTTAAATTTCAATTTCTTTATTAAATTTAACTTTAAATTTAAACAATTCAGTCCTTAGAAATAAAACAACTTTAACTTTATTGGACTCAAAATAAAAAAATTCAGCAGATTAATCTATTAATGAATGCTGACAAAGAAAGTATGGTAATCGCTTTCTAAAATTGACTTGTATTCTTGAAAATTGTCATACTTTCTTTTTTTGAACATATTTCAATTTATTAATAAAATTTAACAGTAAATTAAAAATTGTAGTGAACTTTTTAGTTCTTAGAAAAAAACAATTTTCACTTTATTGGAATCAAAAACAAAAATTTAAGCAGTTTAGCTATTTGAAATAAATGCTGTCGGAGGAAGTATGATAATCTTTTTTAAAATTGATTTAATCTCTTGAAGGTTATCATACTTTCTCTTTTTTGTATACATTTCACTTAATTGATTAAATTTTAACATTAAAAATTAACAGTAAACTAAAAATTTTAGTAAACTTTTAAGTTCTTAGAAATAAACCAACTTTCACTTTACTGGACTAAAAGTAAAAAAATTAAAGCAGTTTAAGCTATTTGAAAGGAATGCTAAAACTGTCAGAGAAAGTATGATAATCTTATTATAAAATTGACTTAAGCTCTTGAAGGTTGTCATACATTCTCTTTTTTGTATATTTCACTTTATTAATTGAATAAAACAGTAAACTAAACATTTTGTAGACGTTTTTGTCCTTAGAAATAAAACAACTTTCACTTTACTAGACTAAAATACTAAAAAAAAAGAAATCAGCAGTCTAAGCTATTTGAAAGGAATGCTGTCATAGAATGTATGATAATCTTTTTCCAAAATTGACTTAAGCTCTTGAAGATTGTCATACTTTCTCTTTTTTATTTTAAGTCTTTCCTTGTAGAGGTCTGGGAAATCTCCATGGTATGTTGGTGTTATTTTTGTGTTTTTCCTCTGAGGTAGGACCTGCCAGTCTTCTGAAAAATCCAGTTTGTATTTTATTGTACAATTTGGAAGGTACTGCAGAGCTCTGATATCTACGACACGTGGTGAACCTATTCCATTACCAAGTCTTATGCTTTTGTAGAAAAGGTGAGCTTCAAAATTCTTAAAAAAAGTATGTTCTAAATATGCCACATTGTAGGGTGCAGGGGATCTCCTGGCTCCTTTACAAGCTGTGATGTAGTCTGCTGGAACGTTGATTTTTGTATTTTTCAGTCTTCGCTCAATTAGGGAATGCATGGAGTCGGCCTCCATTTGGGTATGTCCAACTACCAAATATTTTTGCTCTATAATAACGTTCTTAGTTGAAGAAATATGCAACAACGCATTAGCCAAATTAGTGCTGCGGTTTTGGTGTGCACAGCCATCACTGTACATTACTATTTTATTTCTTCCTTTTGGCAGTGGCAGTTGTGACAGTATAAAGTGAGATATGGTTGTTGAAAACTCATTTGAAGTAAGCTCTCCTTCAGTTTCATTCCAAATATAACAGAACCCGTCTTTGGTGTTTAAATTAAAAATTGTAAAGTTGTGGATGGACAGTTTCATTTTGTAATACAAAGCAGAGACATTACATCGAGGTGATTGCAATAATGATTGTAAATCCATTGTAAATGTTAGACAGCTTGAGTTATCTTTATCTAGCTCCTTTTCTGATCTAGCTTGATCTTTTTTAAGAATGTGAGTTTCATACTGTTCTGCAGTCAAATTGCCGGTTTTGAATCCTTCGCAGGTGTCACAGGCATCTTTCTTTGGTTGGTATAGAGATAAATTGTGGTCATCAAAAATCTGGGCAAACCTACACTCAGAAATTGGAGAAATATCATTTTCAACGCACCAGTTTTTTTTGTAGAAAAGGAACAGCTGTCTTTTTGATTTCCACGTAGGCTCAAGGAAGAACTTAGCAGTCCTTTTCCTACAGTAATGAGACTCAACCTTAGGCAGAGTTGAGAAAAATTCCTGTAGCGCTTGTACTTCAATGGATTTCCTTAATTTCTTGCGAACTGGCTCTAATGTATCTTTATCCTCATCTTCCATCAAATTTTCATCGTCTGTCATTACTTCTTCTGAATCTATTCTTTCCTTCTGCCACTGAAGAGCAGTCCACTCGCCAATTGATAAAGAGTTTAAAAACATGGTTTTACAAACTCTTATGACACCGTCACCTTTTTTCAGAAAGTATTGACAAGAATTTTTCCTTCTGCTTTTTGTTTCTTGTTTTCGGTCTCTAGCCCTTACCGTACTAGTTTTCTTTGTTAAAAACTTCACAAATAATCTTTTCCCTTCCCACTCCAATTTCCAAAATTCTCCAAAATTTCTTTTCCTGTCGTTTTCTGTTAGTGCTGAACACTTGAGCAAACTATTATTATTTCTATTACACTTACACCGTTCTCTCATTTTTCTTGAATTTCTTTTAATATTGTAGAGATAAAGATATATGGTTTTATACTTGTTGACGACCTCCATTGAATGATTGAATATTTTTGTACGGCCTGAAGATGAAAACTTAGTGTTTTTGAAACCGCGGTAGCCTTCATAAGGTGATATTTGGACCACGAGACGGTGTACTGTAAGTACAAATTTCTTATATTATATAAACATGTGGTCCGGTGGCTATAGTACATTTATGAAAGATAAAGTCCCTCGTTATTTTTCTTCTTTCCATAATATTCTTTCCCGTACTTTCGAGCCTTTTTCCACTCATTTACCTTCCATGATACCGGATTTACCTGGTGGCGTTTTTTGCGCTTACAAATAGAAGGTGCATTATCTGATGGCACATTATTATGGCCATTAGGTTCGGTTTCTACAACTTCTAGCAAGCCATCATGAGTTTGCTCACAACTTTGTGGTACGCTTACCATTTGATCTTCGTTATTTTCATGAAAATTTGTGTTAAAAATATTTTCCTGGATTTCCACTGGGGCGCACAAAGCTATGGGTTGAGGATTCTCTTGATGATTTGAAGTAAGCTGGTTTAAGCTAGATTCAGTTTCATTTACATTGGTTATTTCACCTGGCTGGCCTTGGTGTATTAACGTTTCATTGTCAAGCTCTAATAATTCAGTATAATTTTCCAGTAAGTCTAAGTTTGAAAAGCTTAAATCACAAGTAATACTGTAGTCATGATCCAACATTTCAGGAACTTGATCTGCAACGGTAAACAGAACTTCCTTTCTACACTCTAAAGATCTAATATCATTTTCATTGCCTTCAATTTCTGTTAGTGAACCATCAGCATTGACGAAGTATGACTCCACTTGATCTCGCTTTTTGTTTTCTTCCAAAGCTAACCGTACAAGTTTCTGTCCCCTTGACATTCTGAAAAAAAGAAAAACACACAATGCTTATAATTACCGTATTCTGCTTTGTAACTTCCTAGTAGTTGAAAATAGCCTCATTAAGGCTGGCATTGGGTCCAGAGGATAATTGGTTGAACCAGAATTAATTGCCCCAGTTTTAAAATTAAAGATTCTCGTAGTTGAGTTAACCTCCAGAGACCAGCACGTTACAACTTACATTATTACATTACCCTAGGCTGTAATTTAAAGCTTAATTTATATGGCTCTCTTTCTTGATATTTAGCCTATGCGTAGATTATATAATAAAAAAATCTTCTAATACAAATTAATGTACTTAAGTAGGCCGACTTTAAAAGTAAATTAAAAATTATTGCATAGTTATCAAAGCTCTTAACTCCAGCTACTTTAAACATTACCCAAACATTTTTAATGAGATAAAATCATTATTTAAAAATACTTCAATTGCAAAATGAATACTTACTTTTTAAGTTGAAAATAGTATCACAACACAACTGAAAACAGAACCAATATAAAGACATAAAACATAGACCACTGGATGGTGGATATCTGTATTACTATTTAACAACAAGCTACCAGTTGGAGTTACAAGGTTGGCCAACACAAAATATTACGTACGGAGATAAGTGGTTTGCTAAATCTTAAATAACTCAGCTAGATTTTTTTTTGGAGATATGAGGTTTGAAATATAGATAGAAAATATTTATTCTTCAAAGTTGGTACAAAAAAGTTGTTTTACCAAAAAAGTGGAGTTACGAGGTTTGCTAATTAGGGTAGCGATATATAAAAAAAATAGCCCAAAGTTCTAACTTGCAGTCTATAGTCTCAGTATGTTTCTAGTATGCAAACATATATAAGTTTGTAACACTTCTTAGTTTGCTAAAAAAAGGATTTTAATTTCTAAACATATATATTATATAGGTAGCACTTCTTATTTCTATTCTAGTCCCAACAAGTAGGTTTGTATCCTGTTTTGTAAACAACATCTGGGATCCATTCATTTTTACCCTCAGAACATTGTCATTAACATGGAATAGGTGTAACAACTTTGAATTTTATCAAAATGAAATTTTGGAATTTTTATTTTGCCTCCAATGTTTGTTCAACTTTATATGCATTCACTTTGCTTTGTTTCAATTGACTTTTTATAAAAGGAATAACTCCTTTTAACCTCTGACCCATTAAAAATTGAGCAGGAGAGTAATTTACTTTACTGATATTAGTATTTCTTTGTTCTAGCGAATACAGATAAATACCGTATCTTTGTTAGTAGCTTTATCCTTTTTAATCAGTTTTGGTGGATTATGTGGGTGGTTCTCACGAAAGTGACTGAATTCGTGTTATATTTTTTCAAAATTTAAAATTTATAAAAAAATTCTGTAAAAAATCTCAGTTAAAGCAAATTATTATAGTAAACAAATAGTGTTAATATGCTTACACTTTATTTATATTTACTATTTTTAATTAATACTTTAAAAAAAATCATACCAGGAGAGTGACGAGTCATACCAGGAGAGTGACACAAATCACAAATTTTCCAGGAAAACCTTATAAATAAACTAAGAAAACCATGTTAGTCGTTGAAATTATCTTTAATGTCAAAAATAAACATTATAAGCAATAAGTATAAGATAAATGATAATAAAGTGACCAAAATTTGAAAAATAGGCCGAAACTTGAAATTCATTATCATAAGTAACTTGAAATTAAAAATTGCTTCAAAGCATCGCTATAGCCAAATATTCAGTCCAGGTCCTTGATTTCATTAACTTTTAATTAAACATGTACTGGTTTCTGTTGTTAAGGATTGGTTGGTCTAAAAACTTGATAATGTCTGACAAATGGATAGTGGATATGTCATCTATATCCGGGAAAACAAACTTGTTCACAGAGGCCCTCCTTAAATATTTAACTGTGAACTCGTCGTTATCACTGTCACAAGACACAATTAATGCCACGAAATGCTTGAAGGATTTTTTCCCAGCATGCTTTACTATAACATAGTCGTTTGGCTTTGGAGATCTTCGAGTGTAGTATGTTTTGTCTTCATCAGCCTTATAACAGTCAGTAGACCCGTCATCTTCACTATCAGTGTAAACTTCATTGTAGGAGACTTTGTATCTATAGTGATTGTTAAGGATTTTTAAAAGCTAGGCTACTAAACATACTTTAAAATCTAAATAAACATATTTAAATCCGCATTAAGAATCAATCAAGAATAGAGAATGTATTGACCATTAAGTATAATACAAAAGTATTAACGTTCAATAGATGTTGCCATCATTAGCCTTTTGAACTAAAATACAAAATACAGTTGTAGTCTTTGTAAAGTACAATGTATCAATGATTAAATTGTCCAAGTACTGTATGACACACTAGTACAACTAGAAACATCATCATTAAAATATTTGTCTAACGTTTAGAATGATTGCAGCCTGGTCTAATTTGATGAAGAAATCATACTGGTATTTAATTAAATACATTGTCTGATAAATATTACTTTAGTTGCACTACTTATGCAATCTATTAGGTAGGCCCCTAACAAGATTTTTTTGTATCATGTATTACGTTAATATTTATATTGTTTATTATAAAGCTTTGTATGAGAACAAATAAAAATCTAATAAAAAATAGACTATATAATTAATGTTGTGAAGGAAAAGGATACGCCTTGAAGTGTGTCGCTTGCTGTGGTGGGGTCCATGGGAACTGCAAGAAGGTTTAGCTTTACCGTTAGAAATATATGATGAATCTTCTTTCTTCTTTTCTTTGATATTTTGACTTTTTAGTCCTGGGTTGGCTTTCGTCCTCTTTTTGGAGACTCTCCTCAAGGGATAGTGACTGCAAGTTTGTGATGGGGAACATTTAAAACAGCTTAATGTTCTAAAATCCTTCTTGTCAGAGTTGAACTGAGAGACTACTTGATGAACGGACATAGTCCCATCAACTGTTTCCAATTCTCCTGCCTGTGACAGGAAGGCATCCATCACTTCAATGTCATCAGTTGATATCTTAGCAATAAATACATTTTTAACTTCCTCAGTTATTTTCTGATACAGAATGTCAATGTTAACAATATCACATCCTTCACTGATAATCCTATCTGCCGTTCTTTTAACCACTGCTCCAACTCCATCAGGAGCACCTTTGCCGTGACCGGCCTCAGAAAAGTTATAAGTGCCTTTAACAACATTTGGATATCTTTTGTGTAAATTTAAGAAAAAATAAAAATTGGTTTTGTTACGATATTGGTTTGTTGGAGAATCGCTCAAGAAGTGTAGTTTGGTTACATTTGGATTAGCAGTCATGAGTTTGGTGATAACAGGGTGCATATGTGCCCAAATGGCCTGAGGGTCATGCCGTAGTGATTCTGAAAGAGTGGCAAAGGAAAATGTGGTAACTTCATTATCCTTTGCATTAATCGTGTATGCCACTCCTGTGTGGATTGTTATTTGAGACCTAGAAGCTCCAAAGTGGATTGACTGAACTTCTTCGTGGTATTTACAAGACAAATTTTCACTAAAATGTATGTGAAACAATATTTCATTTTCCTTTAACTTGTTTTTAAGATTCTTTATAAATTTGTACTGGTGTTTAATAGTAGCAATATGTTTCATGTATATTGGGAGTGTTCTTTCTAATTCATTGATCACACCGTAACAGTGTCTGTAATGATTTTTTCTTTTTTAGTTACTTTCACTTTCCTATCTTTTCCTTTGACTGGCCTAACTTCAGTGGCATTTATCCATTTATGGTAGCTAATCTTATCCTCCATGTTGCAGTCATTGTAATTAATTGTCTTTGTTTTACAATAAATACACTGACGAAGCAAACATTCTTCCTTCTCTTCTGAACATGTGAGCACTTTGACTAATTGGTCGGGGGATTTCTCACTTATTACTTGGTTCCTAAAAAGGCTGTCTACAAGCATATTTGCATTGCTATGTTTCAAACATAAGCAAGTATCTCTTTTGTTTACATTTAGTGTTCTGATCCAAAAAGGTTTCATTTTGCAAAAAGAAGAATATCCTATTTTAAAATTGGTAGTGTTGACAAATTTCTTATGAAGGTTGTACAAACTATTATTAAGATATCTCTTCTGCATTTTAATTTTATTTTGTGTTATTGTGTCCCTCTTTCCTGGGGCGAGAGTGCTGTTTTCGTCATCCTCTAAGAATCTTCTTATTTGTAATCTATTAAAGTACATTTTAACTTTCCTGTTATTTACTTGACTTGTATTTTGTTTCTTAGGGGTACATTTTAGCAACCGTGAAGTCCGTGTTACCATTTTGTACTTCTTTACAACCTTAGTCAAAACTATTTTTCTTATTATTTCTTTATCTTTATTTCTTTTTAACTGTGCATATTGTTTGGCTAGTTCAGTCTGAATTAATTCACCAAACACAAGCTTCCTTTTTACTTCCACATCTACTTTCTTTCCCTTTAAAAACGTCTCTACTTTAGTTCTAGGTGTTAATGGCGATTTAGGAATGTTTTGTTTTTGTTTAAGTCGGTGACACCGTTTTTTATACTTCTCCATGTTTCTAACACATATGTCATATTTAGTTTTGTACTTTTCCAGTTCTCTGTAAACTTTTGCTAAGTTCCTTCTTTTGCGTTTTTTCCCTGATTCAATTCTACCATCTTTTTTTGTTACAGGAATTATATTAGGTGAGGGTTTTGCCAATATTTTGTCACTATCACAGGCCTGCACTGGAATTTCTTCAATGCATTCTAATTCCCCATCTATTTGACTTTCAGGGGGAGAGTTAGCTTCTAGGTACTCCTGAACATTTTTGGATGTTTTACATTTTTCTCTGTGTTGTCTTTGCTTCGCTGTCCGGTTTTTCCTTTGAGTTAGCCTATTATATAATTTGTTTTAATTTATAAGTATTAGATTAATTCAATAAAGTTTATGACAAAAACAGTTATGTCCAAAGCAATATAAAATGGTGAAGTTTTATAATTTAAAAGTTAGGTAATTTCAATCAAAACTGTGAACCTAAATATTAATTTGCAAGTATTTTTTTACAAAATATGATGGAAATTTTTTTGTTAATATAACCATGCAATTTATGTATTTTACTGACAAAATACACCCATTAAAAGTACTACAACAATATTTTCAAAAATACCATGTCAGTTTCACTTTCTAGAGAATCACCATATAATTTTTTGTTGGAAAAGAAGTTTCCAATCATTTTAAAAAATAGCCTTATAATATGGAGTTATTTTTTGTGTGTTTGTCTAGGTTAGGTGGCATTTAGGTCTACAGTAATTGATTCAAACTTATTTTCAGATAGGCCTATTTCTTGATGGCAAAGCCGGAGGGTTAAATATGCAAGGTCTGATTACTGGACTGATTCAAAGCAAATTTCAGTCTGACTATTACATCATCGAGGCAGAAGCAAACGGTGATCATTGTTTCAGACGACACATACAAATGTTAAGTATAACATTTTAACAATTTATATTCTTAAGTTAAGGTACCAATTTAGTGGATGGTTTCCTAATGAAAAATATGGCATGAGCTGTTTTTGCTATGCAATAACAGACCAAAGGACAAAATTACCTGCAAAGCTCATTCTTAGTTTTGCAACAAGAGACCAAGAACCAAAAACATTTTTTGTTAAAACTGTTGCTAAATTGGTAGAATGGTATGTTAATGCATTTATGACTGACGACATCATTGTTCTTTGCAGAGATAACTGAGACGGCCGTAACATAGTGATACAATGCAATGATCACCAATTAAATTTCATGAAGGTCCATTTCATATCTGTATAAGACTGCCACGGGCCTGTATAGTGCTTGTGTTATCGTTCCAGAATGTTTAAGTTGGCCATTCTCATCATCGTCCCATTGTGTCCAATGAGTACCTTTCGTTAAATCAGTGCCAACAGGAATTAATTTGCCTAGGTTGATGTGTTTACACTGTGAACACAGCCCAAACATACAATCTTCACTATCTACATTGCAGCAAACCAATTTAAAAAACTTGTTATGGCTTTTCGGGATGTTGGAATTTCTTTGTGAACAGATTCCAGTAATTTCATGAAGTTGAAGTGATACTTACACACACATACTTCATGAGGTGTATTTGCTACTAAGAAAACATTCTCTGGTCTTAAGGAGTAAAAGAGGGATTTGCCAATGTCCACATCTGGAAAACATTTTTTTAAATTCTGCATATGCTTTCTTCACAGTCATAATCATGGGGTTTTGGGGTTTTTTCTTTCTTTTGTCCCTTTTTTAGGACAATCACAACATCTTTTATCCCTGACGCCTGATAACTTATGTCATCTCGACAGAAAAATTGTATAACACAAGCCTTGTTTTCTGCATATTTGTCAGTACCGGTAGTCTGCTTTTTACGTGGGGGATTTAACACATCTGACCCCATAAGATCGGTTACCAGTTTTTTTTAGAACTGCAGCTTTTTTACTAGGACTATTTGGGCGAGTTCTTTTAATTCTGTTGACTTCTTTCCCAAAGGATTGCGGACATTTATAGGTGCCTATTGGAGATTCAGGCACAATGTTTGATGTACGAGGTGTTTCACAAAGTTTTTTCTCTCTCGATGAGCTTTTACACGAGCATATATTTTCTTCGGTAATTGGCTTTCAGACGAGGACTTTAAAAAAATTCTCTTTCTCTTTTAATCTTCTCAGTTTATCTCTCTCTCTTTCCTTCTTCTTATACTCTAATCACTTTTCTGGATTTGATTTCAATTTTTCTCTGTGTTTATTAACACGTTCTTTAACTGGAGCCATATTCTGGAAAAAAACACATAAATAAAGCTTTTCTGTGCTACTATGATTAATAAAAGTTGTAATTTAATGTAGGACAACACAGTTTGGATAACTAATTAGGTAGCCAATATGAGTAGTAACAATCGACTTCAAGCTGATAAGTACAAATAGGCAATACAGATATATATGTCAGGGCCATGTACGTTTGAAATTGTTTTTAGAGTTGGTAACATTCTCTACAAATGATGAATAAGCTTTAAAAAGAAGGGGTAAGAAGGCTTCTGGTTAGGTTAGGTAACAATAGGTTAGGTTAAACTACTGCATTCTACACATTGGCCTATAGTATTACGTAGAGACCTAGGCCTATAGGCTGAAGGCCAGTATGTATAAATTGATATGAATAACATCTGTTGACAAATTTAGCTTACAATGTTCAATAGTATAAAAAATAAACAATAATAATCATTACTAACTTGTTATTTAGTTTATTTAGCACATAGTATAACATAACATAAGCATCTGATCACATTATTGTAAATGAGAGTTATAGACATATCTGTAAATATTTTATTTTTGTTACGGGTGTTACGTGAAATGTAGGCCTAATACTCCGTAACACTAATTTTGGTATTAAAATAATTTTAAAACTTCTTCAATATGATATTATGTTAATGGGCATAAAAGGGTTTTGTGAAAAAAATCATACTTTATTGTTTTATAAACTTTTACAAGTTTTGTGTTACGGGTGTTACAAGCTGAAATACGTTT
>JAGFPH010023244.1:0-12059 GCA_018207615.1 Philaenus spumarius
GCCCTAGGCCTAAATCGATATTGAAATATTAAACTTTAATTTAGGCCTGACTTATTTCTGAGGCATAGCGTTGAGATTATGGTTAATCCTTTAAACTGTATTTTTATTACAGGTAAGCCTAATGTTGTATATACCCTTTATTTAGTTGTTTAATGTTATAGGCCTAACCTCAAAACTCAATAATCCAATATGTATTATTGAAATCATAGCCCTGCTTATAATCGAGCTTTAGCTCGGTCTCCTGGTACTAAAATTAATAATAGGTTATACTTTACTCAAATGGGACACATTCTCTAGATGTGCTAACGTGTACGAGTAGCAAACAAGGGCCTCCCGCTTTAAAGAATTCAAACTGCCACTTCTAGGGTTAAATGTTAGTGCTAGAAAGGCTCAATTTTCAAACGATAATCTACCTATTTCCTTCATACATTTTACTTCTACAAAGAAAGTAACTAGAAAACTGTACAAGATCAAAGTCTTAAAGTGTTTGATTTCACATCTAGCCACCAATTAGTGTTTTTAAGAAAAAGTTCTATCTTTTGAACAGTGTTACATAGTAGTTATTGTTAGAAAGGCACACTTTGCTATTTAACAACAATCATCGCATTGCATTTTAAATGGCCGTAAATTCAATCCTCTGAACAATTATTTGAAATTTATGTGTAACACTTTACTAATTACTTGAAACATATTACATAAAAGCATTAAGAAGTAAAAATTTCCCATTTTCCTGAATCGAACGATAACAGCATACAAAAACACTGAATAAGGAATATTTGAAAAAAAATGTACCAAAACATCTATAAAGATGTTGAGAAAGGCAGTTCCTGTGTGGTTAAGTAAGCGTTGGAATGTTTGTGTTGATGTTCTTCGTGTATTTTTTTACTTATTTCTGTTCAGATTTTTCGACAATAGCGGGAAACAGATTGACTTAGAGGTTAAAGTTACTCGTCCAGTCTGCTACAGTTGGAACCTCCGTCATGTTTGGGTAGTTCGATCCCAGTTACTGGGCTATGCGGGGAACACATCGTTTTCGTTAGAATAACTGGCATAGAAACTTTAAAGTTAAACAAAGTCAAATAGACTGTAATAACATTCGGTGCGGGAAAAATGAGAAATAATGTTTGCCTCTTTATAATACGCAGTCATAAAGATATTTTCGATCAAAGAATTTAAATTGCTATCATTATAATGTGTGGCTTATGTATAAATTGTTTGTGTTCCATTATTTTCCTTAGACTGTCTTAAGCTGTTCCGTAAATGCCGTAACTGCTGGCAAACCCATGGCCAACAAGAATCATTAAATACTTTCAGAGTTTTTACTAAATATTGCATTTTTTTAGCAAACGTGCTACAGGGTTTACACGGACGAAGCCGGATACGACAGCTAGTGTGAAAACACAAGTGCACTAAAGAGAATTTAGTAATTACGGGAAATAGCAGTATTGAACACGTATAGGCCAGTCGGTAGAGGTAAATTTAGACCAAAAGCTCCAGTAATTTGCAATACGGCTGAATTTTTTTTATAAGTACATTAAAGTATGTAAATTAACATAAAAAAAGTTCACGAGTCTATCGATTTCCCAAAGTCGAAAAAAAATCGATTATCATTTTTTTTCGATTATTATCCTTAATATTTCGAGCTGGGATGAAGATAGAGGAAAACAAAAAATACCACCGTGTAGGGGAGGTATTTTTCAACAAAAATGGTCATATGTATTTATTTCGTCCGAGCAATGGTTTGCCTGGAAAATATTGATAATGCAGGTATGTATTTTGCAGCAGGGGAAATCACTAAAAGGGGACATCTTATTCATATATGAAGCGATTTCTCATTCTAAATCGGCCGAATTTTAATATATCGAATTGGAACTTGACATAGGAGTTAAAATATATATTTTAAACATTTATGCTGAGTCAAGTTAAATATATAGATTCAAACAAGATCAAGGAGTATAAACCTTTTTTATTATTTACTTTTCAAAGCACATGTAACTTAAAAAAGTATAATTTTAGACCTTTTTAGATTTTTCATCAAAACGCTTGAGTTATTCGGCTGCAGATTAGTCAATTTTTTAAATATAGTTTTTAAAATAAGTATAGCAAAAAACAATTGTGTTTTTAACTTCTGTACAAATTTTTAAATCGATATGTTCAAAAATATCGAAAATAGAGTCGTTGAATCCAAAGGTGTTATAGTTAAAACGAGATAGGTAAAACAGAAGACCATTTTCAAGCGCCTCGTTTTTAAAAATAACATGAAAAAAATCGTTCATACTTACTAAGAATATTTATACTGGTGTACTCAACTTGTAAAACAAATTTGATGTTGATATTCCAAAAATTGACGAAACTATAATAGATTGAAATTAGTTCGTGAGTCCGGTACTCCTAAAATCAATAATCGAAATCGACTCCTAGATCGGGTCATTTTCAAGATAACAAGCTGAGACTCAGCATAAATGTTTAAAATATATATTTTAACTCCTATGTCAAGTTTCAATTCGATATATTAAAATTCGGCCAATTTAGAATGAGAAATCGCTTCATATATGAATAAGATGTCCCCTTATAGTGATTTCCCCTGCTGCAAAATACATACCTGCATTATCGAATTTTTTCCAGACAAACTATTGTTAGGAGGAAAGAAATACATATGACCTTTTTTATTAAAAAATACCTCCCCTACACGGTGGTATTTTTATTTTCCTCTATCTTCATCCCAGCTCGAAATATTAAGGATAATCGAAAAAAAATTATAATCGATTTTTTTTCGACTCTGGGAAATCGATAGACTGGTAAACTTATTTTTATGTTAATCTACATACTTTAATGTACTTATAAAAAAAATCAGCCATATTGCAAATTACTGGTAGTTGTAACCTATACCGACTGGGCTAATAAGGGTTTCTTTTATTTCATATAATCCTTGAGCATTTGATACATTCACATACAAGGAGAAAAGAGAAAATTTAGTCGTTACAGGAAATAGCCCTTCTGAAATAACTACTCAAACTAGATGCGGAAGAACCGTGGATCAGATAACGAGAGACGTCTAATAGGCCATGTGATATTGGCCTAGAGACACAGTCTAAAAATCACATGTGTCACTGTGTTCGCGCCTTAGACCATTGTCTGGGGTAGTGTAACGGGTGAAGGCATCGGGTCGTTGAACACGGTAAAAATAACTGCGTTATGTATAATTACTATGAGAACCGACTGTGTGGTATATATGAATTACTTGTGGGCCGACTCTCAGTCAATCTACACAAGTTTAGAATATTCACTGAACTATGAAACAACGATAAGAGTATAGAGTAATAACCTATATTGAAAAAACTATAGAAGACAACAGACCTGGCTGGGTCATCTTGGAAGAGACAATGGTTGAACCCAAGAAGGCAGAGAAACTCAGGAAGATTTGGACTGATGGCACAATATGATTAAGTGTGAAAATAAAAGCCGGCGTTTGTGAGGGTGGCCCAGGCACGGATCCGGGAGCACATTTTTAGGGGTGGAATATCGGGGGTCTGGGTGTATGGAATACCAATATTCCGTATCCCTAGCCCTAGAGGAAAGGACGTCCGGGAAATTTTTGAAAATTACGACTTTTAAACTGGCCATTTTACATGGTTTCAAGACTTATAAAATTAATTTTTTGATGGACAGTATATTGCCATACTTAAATGTTTTTTAACGAAAATCCAATTAGATATCTTTTACGAACAGCAAACTAGGCTATATAATATGATATATTTTTGAACATGTTTATTTTGTGTTACAACCTTTAAACAAAATGATCGACCATACGAATTGAAAAGAGTTATATCAAATTGAAACCTTGACTAAAAACTATTGCATAAAATACCTTCTTGTATTTTAAAAATCGTTGTTTACATAACCTTACTTTCATTTCCAGTTATTATTAGGGAGGACGAAATTCGCCTTTTCCACTGCAATAAGCAGTGGCAGGAAGACCTTATTTTTTAAGGTTTGGAGTTTGGGGGCGGTCGACCCCAACTCCCCTATTGGATCCGTGCCTCGGGTGGCCAAGGACATGTTCACGGTACGTTCACAATATTAGCCTATACCACAGAGGAAAGGTAACACAAAGAGCTCACTGCCACTATACAAATATTTACTCCTGAAAATGTAAAATTAATAGATACCACTAAATCCTCGGCACTACAACTGAAAGGTGTTGCCAAGTAATCGGTAAGAACGGTTTGAAAAGTAAGTCATTTATTTTCTGTTGAGGAATTAATTGTTCAATACAGCACGGTCGTTTAGACTCCCGCTTTTTTTATTTTGGTTTATCTATGAAGAATATTTTCAGATAATAGAAAACGTCCGGAGATTGGAAATGTGGAAGTGGGCTCATTGATGAGTAAGAATTCACGCGTTACGAGAGTTTAAAGTAAAACATGTTATGGGTACATTATCATAATCTGTAAAAGTGATGAAGGTAAATTGAGGTTACTTTTAGAAATTCACGCAGTTAGATTTGTTTTGTATATTTTGGAAGTTTGGGCAACTAGCACAATAAGGTCATGGGAATAAGGACGAGTACTTCTCTAAATACATGACAGACTCTTCCTCACACAGTTGACAGCTTTAGATTTCTGGGAACCGACCATTGTTAATTTCAGTTTAAGATTTCCTTTGTTATAAGTTTCGGACCAAAACAAACGCTAATCGATCCGTTAACTGTGCCTGTCAACTCTTAAAAAACCTTTTAAATGGACATTTTGAAAGTGACTAAGGTGATTTTTGCTTCCCATTGTCATTACATTATTTACACCCTCCTACTTTAATATTGTACGATAATAGTGTGCACACTCTTTACTATCACAGTGCTCTTCTTTATATTATTTTGCATTCTCCTTCTTATCTAGGTTACTCTTTTGTATTAATATTTGGCGTATAATGTTTTGCTCTCTCCTACTTGAATAACATAAGATGTTATAGATCACTCTCCTACTTTACTAGTATTTTCACCTACTTTAATATTATATTATTTTGAACGTTCGTATTTTGCTAGCTTACTCTTTTACATTAATATTTTACCTACACTGTTTTGTACTCTCCTACTTTAATAATATAAGTTGTTATAACTCTCTTATTTGACTAATATTCTCACTTACTTTAATATTATATTATTTTGCACTTTTTACTTTGACAGATTGCTATCACACTTTACTAGTGCCGTCACTTTAATATTATAATATTTTGCACTCTCACACTTTGATAGGCTACATTTTTACATTAATTTTTGGCCCTCACTGTTTTGCACTCTCCTACTTTATTAGTATTTTCCGTTCTACTTTAATACTTCATTATTTTGCATTCTCTTACTTTTTTGAACATTGTTATTAGGCCTTCCCTTTTTGTACCCTGCAACTTTAATATTATATTATTGTTTACTCTATTATTTCACTATTATACTTTAATATTAAACTATTTTGTACTCTCCTATTTTGCTAGTACACTCTTTTACATTATTATTAGGACCACATCATTTTACGCATTCCTATTTTAATAATATGTAATGATATTGGTCACTCTACTACTTTACTAGTATTCTAACTTACTGTAATATTATATTTGCATACTTTGCTATTCTACTTTCTCACATTAATATTAGGCCTAGATTTTTTTTGCACCCTCCTACTTTAATAATGATACGATGTTATTGATCACTCTCGTACTTTTATTATTATACTTCAATAGTTAATTATTGTATTAGTTTACCTTACTATACTTTAATATTATTAGTCATTATTGTTCTCTCTTTTACTTTAATAGTCTACTCCCCTGGTAATGCAATAACTGGTAATGTTTAACTTTTAAGACGAGTATTTGGAGAAAATTTATAGCCTAAGTCGATGAACTAAATCTTTAATAATGTCATAATATTATACAACTTTTCGCACCATTTACTTTAATTTACAAAAATATATACATAACTATTGGTTGGTTACAAGTGCAAAAATTACTTATTAATTTTGAACGAGGGTGAGAAATTTATCTCTCATAGCTTGATCCCTTTCCAACGCAAGGCTGTTAATTATAGCTCAAAATTATGTGGAAATAAAATGTTCGTTGAATAACAAATTCGTTGCACTGTTCAAAATTTGTGTTGGTGTAGTTTAATTTGTGATTTTGCCGAAAACGTAGGCCTATGTGAAATTGCATTTAAATCCATTTTTATTAATAACTCTTGAATTAAGAACACTAGATTATTAGCGAATTTCCATAGGAAAAATGAGCTATTGCAGTGGCCCTTATGGTAAGACCCAAGGTCGGGAGTAGCAAATGAGCACCGATCATGGTCCCCAGAACACGTTTTGGGGTGTCATTAAAATTCATACATATATGAGCCTATGAAAGGAAAAGTGGCTTAAGTCATTTTTTTTCTATTTTGAGCTAAATACTGTTTCAGATTCCTTAACCTTCATTCTGTTTCTAGGAAAAGTGAACCAAGTCAAAACATTAATATTTCTTAAAATATAGATGGCTGTGAAAAAAAGCAAGAAATGAAACAGCTGATTCCTCTCAGGCAATAATGGCTTAAGTCAGACTTACTGACTTACTTCACTTTTCCTTCAACTAATGTCAGCTTTTGTAGGTGTGTTGAATGAGTGAATGTTAATATTTTGATAATTTTTAAAGTTGTATTTATATAAGCAGAGCTTGATTTTATTCCAATGGAAGAAATAAG
This sequence comes from Philaenus spumarius, assembly GCA_018207615.1. NCBI lineage: Eukaryota > Metazoa > Arthropoda > Insecta > Hemiptera > Aphrophoridae > Philaenus > Philaenus spumarius. The sequence continues at coordinate 6,722 of JAGFPH010023244.1, forward strand.
TGAATCTGATATCATGCTATCATTGTTAGATGACTCTGGCTCTGAATATGTGCCTACAGAAGATGAAAATCTTATTATATATGTATATATGTGTTCGCATTCTAGCGGTCGCATTTTAAGTCCGATTTAGTTCAAATTTGGTACAGATGTTGGTTGTCTATGTCGCTCGGACGAGTTCGTTAGCCAAAAAAAATCCAACCACCGGAAGTACGTTTTTTGACCGGAAGTAACAATTTTTTGACATTTTTACTAAGAGAATGAATTTTTTTTAGATTTTTTCTATTAATATAAATGCAGGATTTTATTCTGCATATTTTGTTTTTTTACGCGACCTTATAGCTCGCTTGGTTCCCCCAAAATCGACCTAAACGTAAAATACCATAAAAGTATCCGGTTCAAAGCCATGTGGTGGATACTACCGTGCGGTTGTCGTGCGAAGCACGCAATGCATTGTGTATTGAATATACTCCCAATACGGGGGTTGGCGTGCGAAGCACGCAATGCTTTGTGTATTAAAGATACTGCCAATGCGGAATAGCGTGCGAAGCACGCAATGCATTGTGTATTGAAGATAATCCCAATATGCGGAATGGCGTGCGAAGCACGCAATCCTTTGTGTATTGAAGATACTCCCAATATGTTCGAAGCCAAGTGGTGCAAACTCGCGAGGCCACTAGGCGCAAACAAATTTTACTAATATATTGCGTACACACAGACAGCTGTTCAACGCCTTCGTGAGTAGACCTATTTCCCAAATTGTTGGTTGAAACCCTAAAACATAGGCCTATAAACTTAATTTTGGAAATTTGCTCAACTCATGTCAGCGGTCCAGCTGCGTGGTCGGATTATTTAGAAATTTACTTAATAGAAGCAAAACCGAAATGTTTCCATTATATGATCGTGGTTGTGACACTGACCTCGGGGTCGCAGTTGGAGTCGACCCCAGAGTTCCATAACAGCATAGTCACAGACTCGCCCTTAGAGCGCACTCTGCCGGCGATCTCTCCCACTCTGAGTCCCAGCACGTCTTCTCCGTTCACTTCCAGGACACAGTCTCCTACTTGTAGACCGGACTGTTTGGCAGGGGACTCATCGTCTACACCGCATATCCACGGGTAGGGATCCCATTTAGTCCGGGTTAGATGGAAGCCGCAGGAGTTGACTTGACTGGGTCTGATGACTTCGCACACGCGTACTGAAGGATTCTGATGTTCCTCAACGGCCTGTTCCGGCATTTTGGAAGCTGAAAAACATATAAGCATAATGTTAGCGAGCATAATGTTTAAAAACACTTTGTATTTAGTTCCCCCCAAGTCTTAAATCAAAAAAAGTTGTCGAATCATCTTCAGATATCATCGCCATTCCTATATTGTTTTTATTCTGAAGTTGTCGTATTTAATCCATTTTTAGACCACATGCTGAGTCACGGGCTGATTCGTGTTCTCCGTTTACCCTATTACTCTCGACATAGTTTTCAATACATCCGCTAAATATTAAATCTTTTAGACACAAAATATTAAATTTGTTTGTGTTGTTAGTCTGATTTTAAAACAATACATATTAAGAAGGGCTGAAAAGCCAAGGGGTATAAGTGTAGTGCAGTTAGTTTTGAGTAAACTCAGTTTAATGTTAAACTATTACAATCAAATCCAGGTAAAACCATGATCATTCAAACTAGTAAATTTTTAATTGCTAGGTTCTAGACTAACATAATAACAAAGATTAATATGATTTTCATCCTCTTATTTTTGTTATCAGCCAATATTTGATAAAAGTTGTCACTTGTACCTCTTGGCCGCTAACAGGAATTAGAAGTTATGTAATAAAACTTTATGTTACACGTAATTTATAATGTATTTTTACAATATGTATCCCTTGGAGCTAAACAGCTCTTCTACGAAGTATTTTGTTTTCACCACTAGATCTCAGCACATGATAGACTTATAGTTATATTCCTTGGCCAGAAACATTTTAAAGTGTTGAAGAGAAAGTTTCTGCACTTAAATCCATTATAAAAAAATTTCGCTTGTACCCCTTGGCTTCCCAGCCCTTTATATGTTTAACATTGTCTACTACAGCGCCGAGTACTCTAATTTTGATGATTTGTTTTGATAGCCCTGAGAGGGAAAATGGAGTATCAAATACTGCATGATTCAGAAGTTAACTCTCTATGTAGTGATTATAAATTTTAATCCCCTTTAAATGATAGTGATAATATTGTAAGATTTAATAATATCTTGTGCCCATAAAAACTTTCAAATTTATTTATAGTAAAAGACTCGGAAATTAACATTGAACGAGAGGAAAGAGGATATTTTCGTTTTTCTTTAGACGACCGTCCTGAAGATATTATTTATGATCCAGACAATGAAGGAAGTAAATTTGTTTATTATAGTCCTTTTATTTTGTGGCGGGGCGCCTCGCTCGGGTGATCATGCCCGGCAATGGTCGCGGAACTTCTTTCGTAGTAGTGATGTCTTTACGCTTCCTGGGTGGCTTTCGGGCGTGTCAGGATGTTCCAAAACGGCGGACAGCGTGATCCCTCCAGTTAGATGTACAAGGTAGTAGAATTAAAGTTGTTTAATACATTTATTACTTCAAATGTACAAGGTTCATTCTGTTGGGCCGAACTTATCAAAAGAACTCCCCAGACTGTGTAGTCACACTGAAAAAACTCTATCCTTGCAGCAACACAATTAATGTTGCGGTAAAAGAAATATTTGTTTACGGGTCAGCAGGGTGTAGTTAGCTTTACTGTTAAAGTAAGCTACTGTTGATCTCTTGATATTATAGCAATGTTATTAACTTAGTAGCAAATGTAAGTTCAACAGTAAGCCTAATGTTTCTATGACATTAAGGCACTACTAACTATGTCGCAAGGCTAGTTAATGTAGTAGTGAATATAAACTAATGTAGTTATAACATTAGGTAGAGTGTTTAATATTGTAGTGTTCCTTTACTGGTAAGTTAGTTGTTATTGTCACAAAAATAATAAAATTAGGCAATACATCTACAAAATATTACACTCATATTAGTTATTGTAATCATAAGAGTAATTGCTCTGAGTGTTTCGGTATAACAAACGTCCTTGCAAGGTTAGTTGATGTAATGGTGAACTTCATACTAATAAAGTTCTAACACTAGTTAAGATTGTAATTACTATATAGTTTGTTTATTGTAACAATAGTTATTTCTGTCACAACAGAAACAGCTTTTCTTAACTCCGATATTTTATTTCGAAATTTGTCGACAAGCTTTCCTCTGCATACCTAACTGTCGAGGTCCTCCAGTTAGAACAGGTACATAGTAAGAGTTCTGGAAAAAATAAAAATTAAGTGTAAGATAACTATAAAATATATTATATAATATACATAGTTATTAATGTATGTAGTTATTTACATAGTTAAGGACATAACATTTTTACTGTATCTTAAAATAAAGAATTCAAGCTTTAAATTACAACTTTTAAAAATGTTAACCTAAATTTTATGTTTAAAGCTACCGTATTTGATAATGAGTTCATTACTTTTAATTTAATTAATTACTGCGACATTTTCCACCGAAGATGGATATTTATTATCTTGAGTAGTAGTTAAGCTAGTTTGAAGTAACTTTTTTGTTAGTAAAAAACATTCTTAGTTTTAATAATTAGTTAACAAGGGTTGATCAATACTCGTAAACATCGTAAATTATTTTAAATACATAACTTATTTTAAATATCAGAATAATTAGTTCTGATAAAAGTAATCAAAATTCATTATCCAAATATTTGTATATGCTATTTTTAGGTTTTTGAAATACATCAAAATATTTACAAAATAATAAAATAAGGCTCTGTCATTTCAAATGTAAAAATTCCTAAAACAATTCATGTTAATTGACTGATGCCATTGGCAGTCTAACTGAGGCTTTAATGGAAAAGTACTTCTTAAAAACCACTCCTACATATTAAAAATTCATTCACACATTTTTAAACAGTTAAACAACCAAACTGAATCTTTTAGAATATTTTTTTTAACAAATCGTTAATTTTTTGTAAGATGTAGTTGTTATTAATAAATATTTTAGCGAAATGCCTGACGTATATAAATTAAAAATTATGTTATTTTGTTAATTTTCTTTCTTTGAGCCTTATATTTTTACTTGAAAAGATATAATATGAATGAATTGTCTGTAGTTGTATGTAGTAATGTTAAATCAGTTAAATGGAAGTTAGGTACTAAAAAATAAGTTCCTTTACATGGATTTCCTCCATATTGGATAGGGCAAGTATATCTATTTCATTTTCTGAAATGAAAGTATATTATTTGATAATAAACTAATTATGTGTAAATAGATTACTAAAATGAATTTTAAATATTTACCAGAATGATTATTAAAACAATAATTTAAAATATATAGAAAATAGATTAGTTATATATCTTTAAAATAGTATGACAAAGTTATGTATAACTTCAGGCAACCTCCCATAACCTGTAATGAAATTTTAACATTGAATATATACCGTATTTATTATGGTAGTTTTTAAAATTACTGCATCTAATTATAATACTGTATTAACTTATGTACTTACCTGAACTTACCTTTAAAAATTGTAATATAATTTTGAAATCCCCATGACGTCAACGTTGAAAAACAAGAAGATCGAAAACGAAGCAGTTTAGTTATAGCTGTTTGATGTGATCTTTGTTGTTACTTGTTAGTCTACCGAGTACTGAAGAGAAACTGAATTCGAATATCGTAAAAACGTGAGAAACTGTAATTGTGGACAGGGTAACTCTAAAACAGGAAAAGGCTACCGTCTTTAAGGATGTACAACGGATGTAACCCAGTTCACTGCATAAATAACCGCCTTTATGCCTTGTAAGTAAGCTAACATTGTGAACATATTAAGATATTGTTTTCATTCCGTTTTTAGATGTATATTACGTTAGATTTACCTTATAGTTACATTAACTAATTTAGTGACTACAATCATCGCCTTTACGTATATTAAATTAACTATGACATTTTACTACATTAGAGTTTACAGTAAAACTCAACATTAAAAAAACCTTACAGCAATGCAAATATTTCAAGCTCTAAAGTAACCATGACATTATAAATGTTACCATGACAGAAAAACTGTTAACATTAATTTTAACTTTGCAGTACGGTTAGAGTTTTTTCAGTGCAGCATTAACGCAATGTTGCTTTAACACGAAGTCAGTCCGCTCTATATAGTTTTAAATGGTTGCTAGTGTGGAGTATTTTATAATGGATGACGAGCACCCATCCTTTACGTTCCTACAAGAGGGGTCGTCGGAAAACTACCCCCCCCCCCCCCAAGCAGGTTCCT